>JAPYZN010000565.1:0-30539 GCA_030522865.1 Psyttalia lounsburyi
ACGAGTATTTTTCATCACATCATGAATCAATAATTGAGGATTTCGCCTATTTTAAGTGCGCATCAATAAATAATCATTGCAGTAATTAATATTTGAAGACTAACAATTTATTAAGTAACTGATAATTATTATCGCATATTTTTCATTACGATAACAATCGACAGCCAAATATGAAAATTTTGAATGTTAATATTAACCAACATTAGTCGCAGTCACAAATAATAAATCGTCTTATCAGTGCGGCATGAGAATTTAATTAACCCGGGTATTTACGTTTGTTTTAGGAGGCAGCATTGTCGGCTATCCGAGGCTGAGGTTAAAGGGTGACCAGGCACATGGGGTTTATAATTTGACAATCACTGATGCTTCATTGACTGACGATGGGGAATATCAGTGTCAAGTTGGCCCCTATGGAAAGAGTAAAGCCATTAGAGCTAATGCACACCTGGTGGTCATATGTGAGTACCATTCATCGATTTTTCATAATTCATTTTAAAATATGATTACCGAAGTATCATTAAACATTCTTCATCCCTCTGAAAATGATGATAACAAGAAGTCTTAGGGATCGTAAAATAAAATTTAAGATCAATGTTGTTGACTTAAAAATTATTTTAATAACATTTACGTAAATCTAATAAACGCAATATTTTTCCCACACCAATGGGAAATACTTCAAATAACGATGAATTGAAAAATTAACAAATATTGAAAAATTTGTGGCGTAAAAGATATTAGCGTCAAATAATTCAGAAATCTCATGTAGTAAAAGAGTAATGTCTCTTGACAACAAAAGTTTTCATAGAGTTAAAAAAAAATGTCAATAAATTCCACTCATTTTTCTATTTATTGTCAACTTGAAAACGGGTGATCGCTTAAAGCCATCACCCACACAATTCCAAAGGAGTCATAAAACGTAAGTAACCAATGCTATAGGAACATTCTTGATCGTGATTGGCTGCATTCTAACGTTTACGTATTATGGCTGAAGATTCAGTCTTATGGAAATTTGTGTGTGAAAGCGTTTAGGAACACCTCGCTCTCACAAAAATTACCGTGTCTCTGTCTAGTCAGTATAACAGATGAGTACATTAGGGCACTGCACAATCCCTCCGCTAGACGACTGGGGTTTCACATGATTTCCCGTGCAGTCTAACCCAAATAGGGTACAACCAAAAGTAAGATACGGTAGAAATAAGACGGCGAAAGTGGTGGAGGCAGGCTGACGAATGGAGCGCCTATAAAACTGTAATGTTAGTAGAAATGAAAGAAATAAATTCTAATTCTAAAATTCGACAACTCCGAAATACATTGAGCGCCGAACGAGTAAATGAGAAAAGAGGTAGCAATAGATTTGGAAAACGTGTCGGTCCTGGCTCTTGTGGTCACTGACACAATTTCCTCACTCACTCGATATTTCCGTCGGGGATAGTACCAATATCCTCCAAGCCCTTTTCATCCTTTCCCGCTTTGATATTCATGCGTTCATTTCGGGGAAAATCCACCGAAAATTTATAGTCCATTTCAATTTTTAATTTCCCAGCCGTGAGAGTATGTAATCCACTCCAATGGATAATTTTTGAATAATTGTTTTTTTTTCACACCCGACAGTCAATAGTGGCATCCAATACTCTGCGGATTTTTCAAGGGCCGGGATTTGGGGCAGATTTTATTATTTTACATTTTGGATAAAACTTTCGGGGGCTTCAAATGAGTGTGATTTTTCGAATGTGTAAATAATTATAAATTGTAAGACCACTAATTTATCTATAAATTTCGGAATAACATTTCACCATTTCATAAAGAAAAGAAAATTGTAAATTAAAACGACGACAAAATTTTGAGACTTTGCAAAAGTGAAAATAAGAATGATGATATTTTGGTGAAAAAATAATTTTAAAAAATAGGAGCTCTCCTGGATGTGCGAGCGAAGCGAGCAAAAAGAAGACCCTCTCATAAATTCATTGGAAAAATCTCATCCGGGAGCAATTCCCCAGCTCCAGAATTAATTACTCGATTAAAAAATTCTCTCATCCCTACACGTAGAATGAAATTTTATGATAATACAATTCAGTTTTCAATACTTTCTAAAGATTTAACTCTACGATAAGGGATTATTTTCATATTGTAGCTATCGGATTATGGCTTGAGAAGAAATGAAAGGAAATTTATCGTAGTATCTTGAACTGAATATAAAATGAGGATTGGAATATTCCGGAACACGTTTGCAACAACGCTCGTTATCGATATCCCTCGGGGAAATAATTTTCCAGATGTATCTCCTCATCCTACCCTCTGTTCACATAACGCAAGCACAATTTATGTAATAAATCAATACTATCAACTGTGCATCCCCTTGCCATTCAGGGGGAGTAATTACACACATTTATTACGGAAAAGATAATCGAAGAGTCGAATGAACCAAAGGTACTGTCAGTTCTTGTTATTATTATGCAATTGTCAGTGAAAATTGTTGCCTCATTAAAAATAAACCTTTTCTTTTTAAACTGCTGAAGAATATACAAATTACATTTAATACGACATTACATTTAATACAATTTAGTTGCATTAAATTTTGTTTAATCAAAGTTATAATGCAATTTTTCAATAAACTCGTATTAATTCCGTAAAGTAAATTACTTGTTTTATTCCGAATAAAATTGCAATTTGAATAAATTCATTAATTTTCTGCTAACACCAAACCCAATTTTGTGAATTCTGCTCCTTTCTTCGGGTCACAGACGAAACATGTGTTACTAATTTTCCTTGCAGAGTTTAATATTGACAAAAAAAAATCCTGCAATGTTTGGTAAGGGATACACGTTGGAAAATTAAAGTGTAGGCAGAGGGCATTGTACATGCTAAACTCGTGGCGACACCGACAACTCTGACCCATCTACATGAGGGTAAAGTGTGGAAAATCCATATGGGACAGGGGGAGTGAGACGGCGCGAGGCAAATAGAGAGGTCCGATTATTATAAGGAATGGAAAACAAACTTTGATACGTAGTTGTGAGCTCTAAGTGGGATTAATACTTACGGTTAACTTCCGACAAGTGAGCCTTTGAAACACGCGCCCCCAGGTATACTAAGCAGAGCCGACTTAATAATCCACGAGGATTCGACGATGTGGTTTACCCCAGTCACGCGGTGTTCCCAGAAATGTCATGTATACTGAAGTAACTGTATTCCATATAAATTCTGCATATTGTGGACTTAATGGAGTCACGCGATCATTTTCCTTGTTCAGAATTGATAACGCCATTTGAGGCTAATCGTAGGGAAATTCTGCTGTTTTTAAATCTCAATTTTTCGTGACCGAATGCTACGATGGAGAGAAGTTATATTTAATTTCAAGAATATTTTTAATTACATCTAATGTAGGGACTAAACCTCACGCGAATTGTACATGCCAAAAAGCCAAAATTCAAATTGACATTTGCGAATTTGTCAAATTGGGACTTTTCAATTAATTGTCTCAGCTTCAATTGTCTCAATTGTCTCAACTTCAGACACTCAGAACATTTTTAAGGATTCTTCCTTTGCCTTTACAGGTAAAACTAGTAACTGCAAGACTGCTCAATTTAAGACATCTTAAATCACCCTAAGACACTACATTTTACACCAATGTCGCAAGAACCAAACGTCTGACCGTACTCGTATCTCCACTACTGCCAGTTCCCGTACAATCTCTCGTACAAGCCACTTGCAGTGCGCGAGTATATTTCCTACCATCTCCAACTCATACCACTTGAGACCCAATCCAACAGCGAACATCAATCCACCTCCAGTACGCTTTATCCCCCAAAATCACTATCAACAGACGTTCTGTCCGCGGACACTCAGAATCAACATCCACCCATTATCTTTCCAGCCTGAAAAGCACCAGATGTTCCATGAAAATACGTATAATCATTCCCCAAATACTTCACCCCACGCAAAATTTAACAATCCAGTTTCCAAATGTTTCTTGAACAATCATTGCTCACAATTGGATCAGTGACCCTAAAGTTTCTCAATTCCGCGCATGCAATAATGGAACGTGATTTATCACTCTCCACCCTGTCCTTCTCGTGAAAAGGAGAAAAAAAAACACTTTTTGCGTAACACAAAAACGTGAATATATAATAACAATGAAACAAACTGGTTCATGCAACCTTTCCTATAATTTACGAGACTGTCGTCGAGGATTACAGGGGACAAGTGTACAATTGCCACTGTATACATCCCCGAATACAGTGGACCAACTGTATAGTAGAGTCACTCCCCGAGAATAGATGGACATTTATGCCACGAGGAAAATGCGCTTTCGGAGAGTATATTCTCCTCGGGGATTAACGATTACAAGCGTGTCTCGTAACGTTAGTTCCATGGGGATTAGCCACTACCCCAATACCAATCGTTGTTGTCTTGGTGCAGAGTTTCTGTCTTCCTTCTCATTTATTTTACTGCAGCCGACCAAAATCGAGTTTTTTAAATTGAGATATACAATTTTAAAATTGACTCCATCCAAAGTTCTATTTTAAGACTTGAACGTTTAAACTTAAGATTTGAAAATTCCAATAAGAGACTTGAAGACCTTGCAATGCGACTTAAAAGTTCCGGTCCTGAACTTTCATAAGTTCTCATTGAAGGTCAAAAAGTCACGCTTTAAGATCTTCGAAAGTTCCAATGTAAGTCGCCAAATGTTCTTTTTGCGCTTCGAAACTTTCAATTTGTTCAAGTAAATTTCATGTTTTAAGACTTGATAATTCCTCGTAAAGATTTCATGTCCCAATTTGAGATTTTCCAAAGTCACGATTCAGGACTTCGAAGTTCGAATCTAATATTTACAAATTCTAATTGGAAACTTTCGAAATTGTCAATTTGAGACTTCAAAGTCACTGAAACCTTTCATATTGAAATATTGAACTCAAGTCGCGATCGAAATTCTCAAATTAGAATTCATCTTTGTCAAATATCTCACAATTTTTTATAATCCTTTTACGATTATCAACCCACATATGATGTCCTCAGATGAAAAATTCACTCGCCCAAATAAGTCACAGCCATTAAATCGAAGCTGAGACCCCCAAACATCCTAAAAATTCTCATGTACTCACCACGTTTGTAATTGCGCGTGGAAAAAGCAATGAAGAAAGAAATAAATTCGTTTAATAGCATATGTGTGTACGATACTCTCAGGTATTTCCGTCACTTTATAGCATCACGTTCGCGCCGACTACAAACGTCTATTCGTAATATCATATCCCTGCGGTTCAGCATAACGGCTCGGTTTTAGCCCCTCGCACCACTCACTGACGGAGGAGGGGGTGTCGAACTATACGCGTGTCGCTTACGTTATACGTCACGTACAGAAGTCAGACCAGCTTCAACGGGCAATAGCGAATGTTATGGCAAACCAGCCGGCTAGCCCAGATTATTTGATATGTTTCGGGGCCAAGGGGGGTTCCTAAAATCGCGACGCTCCGAGAATTTCGATTCCATTTGTCGACTCTTAAATCTTCGTTTAATGTGTCAAGAGGGGAGATAATGTGACCTTGACAATATTATAGGGTAATAAAATATCATGAGTTGTATTTTATTATGGTATCTATAAACTATATCCCCTATATCTCATAATCATTTTAAAACATCTGCTCTTATTTTATTGCAGGCTATCTGTTTTCATTTTATCTCCTCTGAATAAAATATAGAAACGAAATATAAATAACATGGCACACTATTTGATAATGCGAGAGCAAATTATTTTTTTTTCTAATTTCTCGTATTAAGTAACAAATAAATGTTACTGAAAAATGAAAATCACTGTTATACTGAATTTTTGTTTACAACAAAAGAAAAGTTGTCACACTTTCTCGTTAATTTCATGAAAAAAATGATGAGATCCCTCTCAAAGCAAACTTTGTACCTCTTATCGACATTAGTCTGGTTGAATTCAAAATATTTCCTACAAATGCACAACTCGAAGCTTCTTCCTAACTTTCCAAGGATTGTTTGCACAATGGTGGAAACTCACCGGCAAATGAATAAGCCCAGACAAGTGTGGATTTGTATGTGCATGTGGCTGGATAACCGAGGGACTAAGTCACACTGGAAACGATCGATACTCGTTTAGTTTAGTCACGGAGAGCCAAGGATTCAGGGGAGAATTCTGGGTATACGTGAAATGTGGTGAGAAAACTTTTTAGGCTCGTAGCCAAACCCACACCCCACACTCTAGCCAGCTACCTACTCCCTTTATCTTCACCTATTCCCCATTATTCCGAAAAATTCACTCTACAGTTAAAACTTTTCTTTCTCTTTAAATCAAGTTCACCATTGGGGGGTGAATTTCCTTTCAATGCATTTTTCATCAAATTTATCCCTCGATTGGTGATTCGCTTTTCCTAAAGTGAAATGGATTAGAGGCAAATGCATTCATGACTTAATTTCTTCTCTGGAGATGATTAAGAGAGTGAGAGTGGAGCGGGAGGAAGATTAGGGCAAATCTTTTCTTGCCTACTTGAGAAATCTTGGAAATATCTTCAGAGAGTTTCTAGGAGGATCCCTCAGCCGCACCCCTCGACAGTTTGGCGCGGCTCATCTCGAGTGTTCTGTCCTGGTTTTGCTAAAGGAGACCAAGACCAAAAGCCCACTGAATTGGCTTGATCATGTCAGTACTCACTCGACCCCAAAGGTAAAAGTTCCGAGCAAGCAGAGAGAGACGGAGGATATCCGATCGTTCTCGATTTTGTTTGCTCGTATCGCTTGCGATGAAAAGGAGAATCTCGGGAAAATTCGAAACTGACGAGGGAAAGAGTAGCCCCACTCTTTCATCAAATTCTATCGCCTCATACTCCACTCCGTTCTACTCCATTTTTTTTAGTGAAACTAGTAATTTTGCAGGCGAAAAAACCTCAGCATAAATTACATTTATGAAGTTGTTTTTTCAAAGTGTAAAGTAAGCACCAGGTAATTACAGGAAAAAAAAGTTGATTTCTGTTGGTAAATTCATCGATAAAAAATCAATTTGTGTTTTTCACTTAAGAAGTCTCTAATTAAAACTTTACGTCTCCAAGTAGACATTTAAAATCCTCAAGTTAGGATTTCCGTAGTCTTAAATAATGACTTTTAGAACGCGACTTGAGGAAATATTTCAAACTGAGTCTAAAAGTCCTAGTTTAAAACATTGAGACTTTTCAATCACTCCACGGCACGCAATTTTAAAAACCGTTATTTTGGGGTTTTAAACATTTGAAACTTGAGATTTAATAGTCTCGAGTTGGCACTTTCTAGTCTCAAGTTGAGACTTCCATAAGTCCTTATTTGAATACAAGTCTCAAAGTAGGGTCTTGTCTTATTTGAATTCTCAAATAAGGATTTAGAAAAAAATTACCGTAACACTTTTTAATCTCAGAGGATGTGATATTTATTCTTGTAAGAATACATGTTCTCGATACGGATATCTTCCATTTTTCCTCCAAACCTATTAAAAATATGAAACTAAAAAAAAATCGGTCATTGAACCGATCATTTTTCCAGAATTTCCCGAAGCAGTGGCCGGAAATAAAAAAGACGATAATACTTAGCAATTCGTGAGGATGGCAGACGCTTGATTACACCCCGGATGTGCAATTTATTACCTCCAGAGGTTCCGGAACGATAGATGAAGAGAAAAAAAACATCCGTCTTGCATTAGAAAAATCTTAACTTTTCACCGCTGTCTTGACTTTCGTTTGCCACTTCCTCCTTATTCCACTTCCTGACTACTTCTACGTCTTACGGTCTCGCCTGGTAGAACCCGGCTTTATTTGATTTCACCGAGCTTGAAAATCTCGTCCGTTCCCCGGAGTCTCGCCCAGCGAGAGAGACCAGAATAGCACATATACCTTTTCTAAAATCAGCTGGAAAGGTAAGAGGTATAATGGGGAGAAGCTGTGAGATATCGATTAGATTTCTCCCTCCTTTCCCCATCCTTCCCCCAGCCTATGATATTTAGGAGGAGAAATAGGAAATTATTGCAACGGTAGTTGCGAAGTCTCTGGAAAACGTAGAAACGTATGAAACTCATTCTAGTTCAGTGGAGGATGCGGGCAATGCGCAATTGAATAAAATGTTCATCCAGATGGAGGAGCAGACGATTTCAATGATTCGTGGGAAACAGTGGGTAACAATTTACTGAGGGGATATTATCTTCCGGCGGAATATCGACGCATAGATAGGAATAAGATGATGAGGTTATTGTGCTCGTTCAGCGATGTTGACATGGAGAAAATATAATCCAATTGGACACTTTCCAATGTTTAACTTGATACTTTTGAAAAGAATAAATAAATATTTTAAAATCATAATTTTACAAAGTCTCAATTTAAAATCTCTCAAGTCTCAAAATTAGGATTTCTTTGGCTTGATACGAATTAAATTAATTAAATAAAATTCATTTTTCCCTATAGAATTGATAATTGATGAATCAAAGCAATTCTTGAATCCTTAAATAATTGAGCAAACAGCAGACACCATAAAAAATTCCTCAGTTTAAGATTTCAAATATCTTAAATTGGAAGTTACAGAAGTTTCAAATCAACTTTTAAGTCTCAGATAAAAAATAACACTTTCAAGAGTCTCAAATTGGAACTTAAAAGTTGAGACTTGAACCTTAAAATTGATCCAAAAAGATCTCCATACGCAACATGAAAGTCTGTCCTATTTTTTCAGCCAAGGATTTTCATTGAATTCAAATAAATAATTCCTCCGGATCCAAATCATAGCAAAAATAGTACCATTTTCCTACAATTTATTTTCCCCTCCTCCAAAATTGAGTTTTAAAGTAAAAAGAAGAACATTAATTTTTTTCACACGAGAAAGTTCACCTCTCTTGTTTTTTAAATATTAAATTCCCTCGGAAGAAAAACGATAAAATCTGAAAGCAACAAACAATGAAGGATAATATATCGTCCGGTATCCACGCCTTCTTACGGTGTATAAGTAAATAGTTGAGCTACTTGACTGCACTTGGAAGGTACAGCCCAGCCTGCAAATCAGACTCCCGTAAACGTCTCTAACATAGACTAACCCACCCACACATACACCCATACAGTTACACACGTGGTCGTCACACCCCGGATATTTCCCAGTGGAGAATGTATGTTGTTGCTCGGTAGGTTCCACCAGACAAGACAGAGTAGAATATACCGAGGCATGGGTTCACAGTGAGCTTGTAACACCCAAGTGGTGTACATTTTAGTGTGCGAATAAGGGTTGGGTCCTAAGAGGCGGATCGATTTGTACGAAAGTTAAGTTTCCATGTTTCTCAGTAGGTTTTACTCGTTTTCCGCTCTCTCTCTCTCGCTCTTCATCGAAATAAATCGCTACTATTTGGTTAGAAGTAGAATCTGTTGTTGAAAAACGAATACAATTGAATCAAAATATATTCAATTATTGTATGATCATTCTAACTTTTGAGTTTACGAAGGGTTATCTTTAGATCTTATTCTTCCGACATCGACTCCTGAAAATATCATAAATATCTATTTTTTCCACAGACTAGAAAAAACTTTTTTTTTTAAATTTTGTTCCTAGCTCTTGGAAAAGTGGTTTTGGCTTGGGATGTAAACCTCCCACTCGCCAAAAACCACTTTTTTGCACTCGTTACGAAATATACTATTTTCTAACACCCAATGAATACAATTATTTTTCGATATGAATAAACATGAACATTTTTGTTTTACTCATCGAAGCAAAACATAATGTTAAGAGAGTAGAAAAATTTACAAATAAAAAAAATAATTCAAAGAAATAAACAAAAAAATTTTTAATTTGCCCCTGAGAAATGACGAATTTGAAGAGGTCAATTCCAGTTAAACCCCTAGAACTTAACGAATTTCACAGCTGAAAGGACTCAAAATTATAATGAATAGTTGAAGCAGACCAATCAAACACGAAACCATGAAATTCTCCGTTTCCCATAGAGTTCCCCCGAAGTTTATATCACATCTGGTTGAATCGTTAATTGACAAAGTTCTCAATATATATTTTACTTGCACAGTGAGTGATGCACATCCTAACCTTTGATTTGCCGTCAAATCCTGAACTTTGACCCAGATGCACTCGGACCGACCGTCAGCCAGGAGACACAGAGAATCAATTGATCTTGAGAGAGTGAAGAGGAAATAAGAGGAATACCATTGTCCAGGCTTGTCCAAATGTCCGCAAAGGAGAATACATCGGGAACGGGAATTATTGATACGGTCACAGTGCCCGGGGGGCTTTGACATAAAGAGCCAAACTCAATTCTCCATTGTACATTGTAATCTACAGAGGTGAATCGTGTGACTGGATATAACATCAACCAATTATTCCGCTTGATCTAATTTTCAATGTTAGTGCCCTTTCCCTCGGGAATAACCATTAGCGATTGATGATTAAGGGTTCAGCTTCTGCTATTGAAGCGGGCAATAATTTCTTTAAAAATTGATGATTTGACAAACAAAATTGCTAACAATACGAAATTGTTACAAAAAAAACAGAATATTAAAAAATCAAATGTTTCTTACAGACGAATAAAATATTTCCAATACATAAGATTTTTCAAAAAGAACCAAGGCAATTGCACGAAAAGGTAATTGACGAGCATTTATTTAAATAACTCGAGATTGAAATTTTTTAATTGTTTTTTAAACAGAATTGTGGTAAAAATTGGCATTTAATTTTGAGTACCACAAGAAATTAAACACATTAATTACCCATCAATCCATCAATTTCGAAACTAAGGCAATTGTAATGTCGAGCAAATGTCAACTGCTTCTTTAACATTGAAGAATACTTAGAATTAATATAACTCCACCCGGTGCAGAGGAAAGATATTCTACTGTACACAAAGCGCATGCACCATGACCCCAACGACATGTATTAGTCAGAGCATATGCTCAATGGAAAGCAAACACTGGCATGAATCGTGGAGTGTACTCGGTACTTCCCACGAGACACAGAAGGAGTTTACAAACAAAAAGGGGAAAACTTAAAACCATTTTCGAGGTGTTATGACAGTCAGGAGTATTACGTTAAGATCATTTGGGTGGCTATATAAACAAGTGTTAATCATAAACCCATGGGTCTTACTCTATCTGAGGATAATTTCAAACGATTTTGACTAATCTGGGAGAAGTTAGAGGGATTGATAATTGGAAACAATAGACAACGGTAATGACTAATTAATTAAATTCACTGTCAATTAATGGTAACCCAACGTAACAACACACAGAACAGCAAATAATTGACTTGGGGGTTTCTAAATTTTTTTTCATAAAATTGCGGCTTTTCAATCGTTTGAAAAATCTTCTCATTATTTTTCTTTTTTTCGGACATATTTGAGGTTGGTTTTTCTTTTTTGAACCGTGGGATAATAATTGTTTATCGTTGATTTATGTTGTAATCCCTGGGATTAGATACCCAAAAACGTGCTTTCCTCTACCCATTGCGATTAAATCCACATGCCGTATGTGTATAGAAACAATTTCTATAGGAAATTGTTGTTTGATGCCTTGATTGCAGGGAGTTCATCATTTCGGATGAGTGTAAAGCTCTTCGATCCACATTCATAAACATTGAATTGCGTTTGGATCAAGAATGAGTAAATTTTTTATCTTTATATATGATTAAGAAGTTATTTAGAGATTCATTTATTGAATAAAGCACTCCAAATAATTGGTTGAGTATAATTGTTCCACTCTTGACAATTTTTACACAAAATTTACCAACAAAATTGGTGAAAATTGTGGATTTAATTTCAATTGAAACCATAGAAATGAATCCAAATCAAGGGATTGGTTGAAATTTGCAGTAAAAGCTTTTCGAAATAAATAGTGCCCTTCAGATAACATATTTATTGTTCCGCTTATTTCACTCAAAAGGATGAAAAAATACTGCGAAAGTGGAATCTTAAAATAAAACAAAAAATCGATTTGTGACAAAAAAAGTTTTAACTTTATGAAAAATTGTCGAAGTCGATTGATTCACCTCCCAATCTAAAGCTTATTACAAAAACTTCATAACTAGTATGAAATTGTTGATAATAATTGAACCCAAAGTCACGAATGCAGGACAAAACATTAAAAAAATGGAATTAAACAAAAATTTTGTTCATTTATTTTCCAATCGATTAGTCAGTAGATGTGATTGCAACGAGTTGTTGCTGATATTGATATTGATTTCGAGCTATTGGTGATATTCGCGATATTACCTTTTCATGTTTTTTGCAAATCTCTAGGAAACTATTGATCAGCGTTACACGAAAAAAAAACCTTTTTTCGATTCTATCATTATTCAATGGCTCACAGAGTTTCATAATCACGCGACTATCTTTCCACAATTTTTACTAAAGTTTTGTGAATTTTGGAAAACATTTGATGAAAGCGTAGGAAAATTGTTTTACGGCGATAAAACTTCATAAATCATGATAACAATACTAATAATACTAAAAATATTCATTTCATGAATAGCAGTAAACCTTAAAAGCTTAAAAGATATTGACAATAGCGTTTTAATCCAACGGAATTTTGAAAGAGCCTATCTAATGGAACTGCATTCTCTCATCACGATAAATCTCACATGCGCTAAGCTAAGTACCCAAGACAAAGGGAAATGAGCGACAAAGTGAATATTATGCAGGTGCACGTAACACCGTCAAAATATAATCTCTAAACAGTATGGACAAAGAAAGATTGTGATCTCCATCCCGCGAATCAATTCTTCTTGCTCGTCTTGTTTCTGCTTACAACGGAGAGAGTAGTCCCCTAAATAATGTAAGTGTCGTGAATAATGCATACCAGACGCGGAAGAGATGCTGGAATAGGTTCAGAGAGTACAGAAAGCTCCTGAAGGAACGCAAGTAGTGCATTAACATTGTACAAGCTCATTTATGTACGTAAATTTGTATTTATGTACTACCTAGGAATGTCCGGTGGAGAAAACATGCGTCGAGACTAGATGAATACGCATTAAAATTTACCAAATTGAAAAATGGAATAATTGGATTAATTAATAAATTGACACTACAAAAAAATCATCGTATATTGGAATAATTTTAGTGGGCTGTTTTGTAACCAAGGAAATTGTTGTATTTAGAAATATGATTTTATTTTATGATATACTCTCTCCAAAACATAATTATACCTATTTTGTTATTAATTGACATTAATAAAAAAATTAATCAAAGCGATTGATCAAATGAAAGAGATGCTCGAATAGTTTCGAAGAATATAGAAAGCTCCTGAAGTACCGCAATTGACTGGCATTTCCATTGCACAGACTCATATGCCCAAATTTGCATTTATGTACTGTCTACGTCTGATCGGTAGAGAAAACATATGACTCGAAAAATTCGTTAAAAAATTTAAAAATGAAAGAAATCGTAGACTTTGTTGATGATTCTTGTTATTGTGTAATTATACTAATTAATTAATTATAAATTTATATAAATTTTTATTAATATTTTTAATATCAAGAAAAATTGTTTTATTCCAAACTTTGATATTATTTTTGTTTATATAAACCATACGAATATTAATTGACCTCAATTGTGAAAATGTAAGTGATGAGGGTAATTTATGCACAAAATCTTCCTCCTAAGTTTTATTTTGAAAGCACTATGAGAAAATAATTTTTTTGCTTTAATTATTTAACCTATTCAACTTCATTCTAAACGAATCCAAACGACTGGTGCTAAACGTGTTATTCAAATAACAAGTGATAGAAATAATTGATGTAACTGCCACGGGAAAATCAATATTCATCAAATATATGGAATGGAAAAAAAAAATATTGAAAAAAAAAATTACGTATAAAATTTGCACACGCTCGCTGAAGATGTAACTCGGTTGAATATTGAGTGAACCGTTGACTCCCCCAGGCCAGTGCATTTATTATAAAGCCAGTTTCCATTCCCCAAAAAACAAGCTCGGCACAAGAGGCGTCCTCGCATTTATATTCCAAACACCCGGTGCACCCCTGGAAAAGTCGCCGTGCGCGAACTTCCGTCGGAGTGACTAGCGGTTGGTCGAGCACATTTTCCATAGTGTTCCAGAGACGAAGTATTCTCGTGGCACTACTTGCCTCATCCAAAGAAATATATATACCCCGTGGGTCACTTCCTTCACGTTTTCCCGGGGAATGTACTCAACGATGCATGAAATCCCCGGGGAATAGACTCGTTGATCTTACTTTACAAAAATTTATATAAATAGATAAATACGTGATTTGATATTCGCATTGGACTTCAGCTGCACCAGAGGGGATGAAAACATTGGAGATTAAATGTTCTGAAAAACATTAGTATGAATTCCGATGTATGAGGAAAGAGAAAAATTCAGTAATAAAGATGATTTTGGGATAGATTCAAATCGAATTGAATGAAGTGAAGAAACTGAATTGAATTGAATTTTTTATAAAGAAAATAATTTCAATTTTAAACTTTGTAATCTTAACTTGAGACTTTTAAGTCTCTATTTGTAACTTTCAAGATTTAAATTGAGACTCTCAAGTTTCAATCTGCGACGTTCAAGTCTGAAATTGGCAATTTCCAAAGTCTCCACTTGAAACCGTTGAAATACTTTCCAACTTCAAGACATTTGAACCCTCAAATGAAGTTATTCTTTTTCGGATTGTATGAAACTGAATAATCAGATTGAATCAATACGAACAATTTTAACTAATTTTTTTAATTTCTTTTATTCAGGACTTTTTTTCGAGTATCTGCGGATTTCTCCTGAAAAAAAAAAATGAGAAATTGGGGAATTTTTTCAGAATTTTTTCAAGAGCATAAATTAATTATTTCAAGATTGCATGAAGAAAAACAGAAATAGTGATTAAACTGAGTGCAAGTGAGAAAAAAATTCTTCATTCCACTATCATTTTTTCCCCCATACATCGGCAAAAAAATCCAGACTTGAATTTCGCTCCGCGATTACTCGGTTTATCCCGTAATTCTTCTCCAACTTTTGTCCCCGTGTGCTTGAAATATCATTAATCCCCCCCCCCCCCCCCTGCCTTTCCCATTCTCAGTCGTACACTGATGCCGCTGAGCGGCTCTTGAAAGTGACACCACATGCACGTCTCCCATTCCATCTTGTTTGTCTTCTCAATTCTGAAGCCTCAGCGGTAATTGAAACGAACCACTGCGGATATTGCAATTAAGTATAATTAGACGGCGCCTCCAAGCCGACACTGTCATCATCATTATCATAGCACCGAATTTATTTCAATGCTTTCAATGCTTTCATGGATGCGAGTGCGTGAAATTATTCATCAAGAATTCATTACCATACATTGATTTATTTACCGCATTCTTTCATATTCACATTAATAAATCCGTGGGATTAAGTAATGAATCAATACAATCAATATACGGAATAGATAATTTAAAGAGATGATTGGGAGAATTTTGAATTTATACTTTTAAGACATTTCGTGATTAAACAAAGTTTAAGGAAATGGGTTCTTGTTATTTCAATTGAGGCACTTCGGCAGTAGCTTATGCTTTTATATTATATTTTATATTATGAAATTATTATTTTATTTACATCATCAAAATTACGAGGACGTTAATCACGCCGGTGTTTAAATATCCGTGGTCAGTCCTTGAAATTTTAGAAATAATTTTTTGAAGTACTCAACAGCAGATGAAATAATTTTTGTGTATTCCATAATATCTCGAAATGTGATGAATTTAACAGAAATTTTCTTACGAACTTCCTTGTAATGAGAGTAAAGAGAAGAACATAATGAGAAAAATTGTGCAATCTCTCTCTGGGATTAGAAATATTCATCATAACTTGGCCACTTGTAAAAATCGACTTAAATTGTTTTTTCCGTTTCTACTGAAATTTTTACGGCGAAATGTTTAAAATCTTGGTTAATGGTTCTCCAACGATAAAACGGTAATTGAGCGAACTATATGAGCTCCGATCCTACTCCCGCAACGTGATATTCCATCAAGTACAGTGAGACTGCGCGTAGGGTAGCTCCTTGACACTTGAATTTATGATGGTTTCTACTCCCAGAAGTCACTCCCTTCACCTTTTGGCCCGTAGTAAAATCTACCCTAGTGGGTTTTGATTTACAGGGAGTGTCCCCATTGCACTTGCGCCATGTAACAAAAATTAACGATCATACTCTCACTCGTTACGGCGTCGAGATGTCGCAAATTGTTATCTCATCATCATTGCCGAAGGGGTTTCTATTATCATAATTACCGATCCTTAATTATTCGTTTTGGGTAGTGATAAGGACTGCGGTGAAATAGTCGATTAATCACTGTCCCCTTGAAAAATTATTAACTCCATCTTGGAGAATTCATTACTTTACATTAAATCAAATTAACGGATAGCTAATCCTCCGTTCATCCTCATGCTTACATGATTTCCAATCCACTAACCAATCACCGACGATTTGCTATGATATTGTGGAACGGAACTATTCATTTGACATGATTAATTTAACATCCTCTGATCAAAATTTCATTTTCCGCGGAATGCCTTTGAGCTACCATCAATTGCACGTTTTAATGACTAATTCGACTCGTGATGGGCCTTTGTATGGCCCAAAATACCGAGCACCTCTCCATTTCGACAACAATGAGCTTACGAAAGTTACGATATTATGTAAAATCGGTTTGTAAATAGTCTTAGAATCCTTTGATAATTTATTCTTCCATGTAATTTTTCCAAAATGCTCTCACGCGTCATGGCCTAAAAAGCACGTAAATCGTTATCCCGTCGTCATTGCCGCAGGGGTTTATATTATTATAATGCCAGAACCTTAATCATTCGTTTTTGGAAGTGATGAAAATTACAGTGTCAATTACAGGGTCAATTGATCGGTGTCGACTTGAAACTATCCACTTTATCGGAGACTTCATTACTTCCTTAAATTCCCGCATAATCGGTTAATCTCCACATTCATACGACTCCTAGAGTTCATCAATCACTGATAATTCGCAGTGATATTCTGGTACGAAACAATTAATTTGATATGGTGAATTTATCAGCTTTCGATCAAAATGTAATTTTCCATAAACTGCATTTGCGTTACTATCAATCACATGGTTTAATGACTAATAAATGACATGAATGTCATGTTTTAATGGCCCTTGAATCCCCTTTGACAACAATTTCGATCATAATTTCTCGACATTTCGACGATCATCAACTTCAGAAACCTACGATATTTGTTTGTTGATGAATATTTTTAAACAACTGTTTACAATTCATCATTTCATTCAATTGTTTAACCTTTCAACAGCATTATAAGCAACATGTGATGTAATTCATTGAATTAAATTTAGAATCCAACTTAAACCAATTTTAATTACATTTTAAATGGATTTTTTTATCAGACAATTATGTTAAGAATAATTAGAGTGATAGAAAATACTAGAATTATTTACTGAATATTTTCCCAAGTTTTTCCCGCACATTATAAAATCCTCATATTATTACTTTCAGCTCCACCCCAAAAAGTGGAAATAAATGATCACCAGAATCACGGTAAAATCGAACTGAACGTCGGTGAGTCGAGGAGCTTAGAGTGCACGGTCAGTTTCGCAAAGCCGGCCGCTACAATTGTGTGGTACCGTGGAAATTTTCCGATCAAAGGTGGCGATACAAGCGTCACCCCAATCTCCATTGAAGACGGTGAGTTCCAATGTTCAATATGTAATAAACGTAAAAAACAAAGGGATAAAAAGGCGTCAAAAAGGCCCGGAATGCAGACACAAAACAAAGAAATAAGGTCAGCTTTGTGAGAGTGATAAAAAAAGCATATACAGCGCAACCGTCAAGATTGTCAACGGCAAGACAAAATTGAAATGATATTAAAAGACGCGTGGTGGCACAATCTGCAAGGCAAGCAGAGGGCTGACCACTCGTATGGATTTTCCCTTTTTTCTTCAAATTTCGGTATTAATAACTGATAGCCCGTTTCATCTATCAACATTACAATTCAATTATGTCGTAGAAGTAACTCTGCATCCAAAAATGCATTATTTAAGAGTGTTATACCCATTTAAAAAATTGCTTTGAGACTTACGAAAGTCTTAACTTGAACTTTTCAAGTCTCAAATTGGGACTTTCATGTTTCAAGTTAGAGTTGAATTATACATTTTTGGAATATTACAATATTTGTTTATATGGGCCATTCTAGATTAACGATAAACGATAAATTTGAAAAAAAAATACAAGAAATTGGTAAGCTATAATAAAAGATTACATTTTATCTCACTTCTTCTTACTTTATTTGACGATTAGATGAGGTCAACTTAAGAAATAAGATAAGATAAATTTGTCAAAAAGACACCATTCTAAAATCAATCTCCCTCCATCTTATTTCATCACATCCCCCATACTTTCTTCTCCACGACTGAAATATTGAACAAAGTTCGCGGCCTGTGTAAATAGAAAAAGATGTAAAAATGTTGTGAATTCTCAATAACCCAGAGCTTGCACCGAGCCATGAAAGAATATGTCCCCAAAAGGTCCCAATAAACCTCACCAAGATAGAAATCGCCCATCTTCACGCTCAAACGTAACAAAAGTGAAAGAAAAAAGAAATAAAAAACAAGTAAAGTTCAAAGTGGAGATCTTCTCTTCCATATCCAAACTCGTCGATTCACCCCAAAGAGTGATTTCCAGAGCATATCTCCAGCTATCGATTTATGTCACTACGCTATTCCTTCCTGCAGCATCATCCTCAATAACTCGGCCCCCCCACCACTCTTCCTGTCAGTGGCTAGATCCTGAGTGAGTAAGAAAGTGAGTGAGTATGAAAGGACAAAGTCAGAAGAACGTATTTCCAAACTTCCGCCTCAACAACGAAAAATACGTATTCTAGAAAAGTCATTTTCCTTCAGTCGACTCCTGCCACGAAAGCCTCAACGGGAAAAAAAAAAAAAAACAAGAACAAAAATTCCGAACGACTTTCTCTTACTCGGTCGATTTTTGAACTGAAATCCTTTTTCTCGTGAAACAATGTGAGAATACAGGGTGTGAAAAAATATTTATAAAATATAACACGAGGATTTACGGAAATCCCCTTCCTTTATACCTGACCTCTCCCAATCTCTGCATATGACTCGCTGGCATTGTTCCAGACTCCAGAGTCAACGATTTTTTTCCATTCGCTTATATACTTCCATCAAATATTTTTTTACCCCTTCAACTTTGTGTTGGCGTTTATCCCTGTTTCCCCTTGCTTCTGCAACTCCGGAAAAAAATTGTAAGAGCATGGAAATACAAAAGGGGCTGTTGTATTGCAAAAACTCCTGTCTTACATCCTAAAATAAGACTTAAGATGAATATTGTCATCTCCAGTCTAATTTTGAGATAAATAAACGTAATAGGATATACAGTAGATTGAAAAAAAAAATGTCCTTGTCAAACAGCTCATGAGGTCCAATCAAAGTGGAAGTTTTGTCAATGATATAGGAAGAAGTATAATTAACTAATGGAATGTCATTATCTTCCCAGACAAAGAGATACCAAAGCCAGGTGAACCTAAGCGGAAGCTCCTAAAGTACGATACAACAAGTTCGATAACAATAGCGCCTACAGTCGATGATGATGGCATGGATTATGCATGCGAAGCCAGACATCCTGCCATTCCCATTGACAGACCTATGCGAGCAACTGTAAAGCTTTCAGTCTTCTGTAAGTGTTTTTTCTACAATTAATGGACCACCAAGAATACAATAATCACCCACAGAATCTGTTTTTTGTAGTTCCCAACGATTTAATATAATCTGATTTGCGAAATCATTCATTTAATGTATCAATTTCTAGGAATTGTACATTTGTAAATTAAACCATTCTTGTCAAACAGAATTTATTAAACCATTCTTGTGAAACAGAATTTATTAAACCATTTTTGTCAAACAGAATTTATTTAACGTGCCGAATAATTTCTTGTGCAAGACCTGCCTGAAAATGTGAATTTTCGAGCTGGTTTAGTATACGTAAACTGAAATTTCATATGTGAAGCTTCTCAATTGGCCATCCCACCAAAAACTGACCAAAACTATTCATCTAGATCCCCCGGGTGCTCCGTATATCGAGGGCTACAACGAGGGTGACGTGATACGTCGTGGTCAGAAGGTGGAGCTTGTATGCAGATCACGTGGTGGTAATCCGCCAGCTCAAGTGGTCTGGTTCCGGAATGAGGAGGTCAAGAGCAGTATTTATCGTACCTACAACACCCTCTCGGAGAATGTCCTCTCATTTGAGGCTCAGTCAGATGACGACAAGGCACGATACCGTTGTGAGGTATCAAATGTCATGAGTGTCACACCAATGAAAGTTCACGTTGATTTAACAGTCCTCTGTAAGTGGCTCAAAGAGAATTCAACAATTTCCGTAACGTTTTATGTTAACTAAAGACCAATGTTTGTAATCAACAGTCCGTCCAGCTACTGTGACTATTACGGGGCCCACTGAGGCTAAGGCTAATGCAAGAGTTACCATTATGTGCAAAACAGACAACTCCAATCCACCAGCTGATATTAAGTGGACTGTCGGTGGATTGGAATTCAATAGTACCAATTCTAAGACCAAACTCGCCGACCATGGTGGATTCATCACAATGTCCAATATTACGTTCAATATCAATCAGGATGCTAGGAGTGTTGTTGTTATTTGTAGTGCTATGAATTCAAGACTCGCTGAGTATACTATGAAGACTCATACGATTAATGTCATCTGTAAGTATCTCTTTTGTATTGTCGCTAATTTCAAACCAAAAAAAAACATTTTAATTTGACATTTGTGGTGTCAAATTACGATTGGTCAAAATCTCAATTTAGTTTCTTTAACATTTCAAAATAATTTGTGGCTATTTGTGAAATTTATAGAAAACAGTGGAAAATCATTGGTATTTCTGTAGAGCTTTAATTGATAACTTTGACTTTTAAGTGATTTTATTGAAGCATTTTGTAGATTTACCACAAGTTTTTTTTTTATAGGAAATATTTTATCGCAGAGGCCCGTAGAGATTTATTTTTCTTCTTTCTGATACGCACTCTTTCCTGCTTTTTAACGATGTTTTTTAATTACAAAAATATCAAAAAAAAGATAAGAAAATTTGGGCAGATATATTTGTATAGATAATATTACAATTATATAACAGGTATATAAAAATTACTTTCTATAGATTTCTTAAACCAGAATATTTTCTTATGAACATTGCGATTTAAAAAATGAAAAAATGTAGCTTCTAGGAAGTTTCATTAATTTTCTATCAAAACTCTATAAGAATTCCCTTAAATAGAAAGTTAATTTCTATTACATTTCTGTATAAAAAATCTCTGCATTTTCTGCACCAGAGTTTGCATTGCAATAAAACCTCCATGTCGAGCTACATGAATGAATCCATTGACTTGATTCAATAAAGTCCATTGAATTCAGATGAACCATGCCTCTGGATGTATATAAAAAAATATCCCTAATTTGCAATTCAATTCTCATGAAATAACTCTTTTGTTATTAGAATAATCGATCTCATCCTTCTTGAATATTCTCAATTTAAAACCTCAAGTTTCTTCATTATAAAGGTCTTTTCAACTCAATAGCAATAATTTAACAAAAACATTTACGACTTGAATGTAGAATCACCGGAAGCTTTCTTTCTTTATTTTCAAGTCTTAAATTGAAACTTTAAAATCTCTATTTCATCCTCTATTCTATATTTCGATAGAACAAGCGGTATATAAAAATTACATTCTATTGAAAAACACATTTTTCAATTCACAAACTCTCAAGTCTTAGTAAGACTTTCGAAAGTTTCAATTTAGGATTTTAGAAATCTTAAAATAACATCTTTCTTTCTCTATTTAAATGAATCATGGAATTCATTGTTCAAGATCCACCTGCAAGCCTAACGATAAGTGGCTACGAAGAGGATCATCAGATAGATGCTGGTACGATACTGAAACTCCTTTGCACAGCAACAGCTGGTAATCCTCTGGCCACTGTAATCTGGTACAAAAACGACAAAGAGGTAAGTCCCATCACCCATCCCACCCCGGCACCCCCAAAACTCATTAAAAATACTCTCCACCTCTTATCAGATAACGGGCACCATAAGAGAACGAGATCAGGCGGTGTCAAACGAACTCGAGATTCTCGTTAATGCATCGGACAATAACGCACACATGAGATGTGATGCTGTTAATTCAGCGACAATTATCCCCATGAGTAAAAAAATTATTCTCAAAGTCAATTTTCCACCTGCACAAGTGAAAATAACACGCGAACCCAAGGAATTCCGAGCCGGCGATACTGGTAAATTGATATGTGAATCTAGTAGTAGCAATCCGGCAGCTGAAATGTCATGGTGGAAGACTGGAATTGCGGTTGAGGGAACAAAAAACTCGACAAGAGATGGTTTACACGGGGGTCACGTATCCACAGTAGAACTACAGCTTCAATTAACAGAAAATATGAATGGGGAGGTTTACACGTGCGAGGCGAGGAATTCTAAGATGCAGAGATCGACGCATGACGCCACAACCCTGAATATATTATGTAGATCTTATTCATTAATCGAATTAAATATGCACTGAGAGAAGACGAATAGTTTCTCAAAAAAATCCTGTTGAGCCAAAGAAATGGCAAGTTAAAGACATGCAGAAATAACAAAAGCAAATAACTAAATTCTATTTAAGCCTTTTAAACCATAAAATGAGATTTTTTTGTCTTTACTTTTTCTACTATCCAATATTTTCTCATTTCTACCAGTCCTATTCGTAATAAGCTTTGGAAAGGATCCGTAGTAATATCCTGTTCCAAATAATAGATAATGAAGACTTTTTCGGAAAACGTATTCCCTTCTCTCTCAGTGTACGCTTCATCTAGACAAAATTCTAAATCCATCCTTCAACTAATTTCCCAGATAAGCCCATATTTACGTCGATTGATTCGCCTGAGCTCGTTGGTATGGAGGGTGAGCCGTACGTTATATCAGTAGCAGCTAAGGCTAATCCAACGAACATTAATTACTCGTGGACAAGGAATGGACTACCCTTGAGTCGAGATAGTGTGAGAATTAAAGCTCGCGATTCGACGCTCAATATTACGAAACTACACAGGCATGATGCTGGTACCTATACTTGTCAAGCTAGCAACAACGAAGGTTCCACTTATTACCAGCTCAATATAACAGTTCAATGTAAGCAATTTATACATCAACTCACTCATCAGTTTATTCTATTCATTGTATTTATTTTATTTGAAAAATTCTTCTTTAATACTTTGCATTGAACATTCGATATTTGAATATTCACCCTCTCTCAAATATCAAAAAAATTTGTTATTCTAAATATATGACCTTAGGGAAAAAGAATTGGGGATTGACAACTGAATTTACTTCTTCGATCGAAAATTTGTAGCATCATTGATTTTTCGTCACTGAATCGAATGCAATGTCCCTCAATTCCTCAATCTAGTCATCAATTTTAACATGTTTCGTCATATTTATTTCCTAGAAAGCAGGAATTAAATCTGCTACTTAATTCTGTCACCACAGACGCAGCTGAAATAAAGCGGACATCAGAATCAGGAATGGTGTATCCTGGAGATAGAGAGGCTAAATTATTCTGTGAATTGGATGGCAGTCCAATTGGTGATGAATACGTAACGTGGTACAAAGTTGGCTCCACAACGGAATTGTCAAGTCGTTATTCAACCTCTTTTATCAACAAAACTTCGTATCTACACATCAGCAATCCAACTGAAGAGGATGTTGGTGAATACAGATGCAACGTTAACAATGGAATTGGAAATGTTACGTCAAAGCCCATCCTCTTTATTACTAATTGTAGGTTCTATGTATATCTATTTATTTTAGCAGCACCCACACCCAGCGAAATAGATGATTTGAATTTGTTTTCTTATCACAAGAAATCAATTGCTTGAAATAAATAAACTTACTTGCTTCTTTTTCTAAAAAAGAATTTCATTATTTAAAACGAATGATTTATTAATTACAAAGGATTTTATTATCGCAATTATAAATTGTTAACTCCATTTGTCTCATCGATCCAAAGCGATTTGGCAATATTGAGAGAGAGTAGTTAAGAAAATTAGGTAATTATTTATGGATCGACGTAGTCTGTAACTTATGAATCGGCAAGTGATTCAGACTGCAGTCAATCAATTAATGGACGCAAACATAATCCATAATTTAATTGATTTTTCTTTTTAAAGTTCAAAAAATCTTTCTTTTGGAGTATTGAGATAATTTTATTTATTTCACTCGAATCAATGATTTTCTGAGTGCAAGAGACTAATGATAATTGATGGTAAATGGAGAAAATTTATTGTCCACTAATTATAATTTTGTTCTCACTTCAGTTGAACCCGAGATGACAAATACGATGATAATGAAGAAAGCCGCTGCTAACACTGGATCCGATGTAAAGCTTTATTGCAAAGCGCGCGGCTCACCACTTCCAAAATTTGTCTGGTATTTCGGCGAGAAAGCACTTTTGCCCAACATGACATCCCATAAATATGAGATCTCCAGGAAAGAGGTAACAAACTGTTAATGTTATGTTCTCCTTAATGATGCAGTTTTATTCGAATTGAAAACACTAGCTATTGAATTAACTACCATGTTCCGATAAAACCCGTGTACTTAATGGCGTATACTGGCGAAATATTGCCACCCGTAATTAGCTATTCACATTCAACACCGCTCGTGACAGAGAAATCCCATAAATTTGTTGGGTTTTATAATCGATTCAACTGAAATTTAAATTCGACTTTATTATTTCACACCCTGAAATTACCTTCAATCGTCAATTTTAAATATATTCCGTAGAATTTTAAATGCCATTTCGCAAAATCAAAATGCAATTTCATAACCAAAATTTTCAGTTTCTAGAAGTGGATTCAATAGAGTTGTTCATGAATAGACGACATGATTGGTTCTTTGAAATTCTAGTTATTGAGTTTCTCCTAGAATGTTTTCTCTATCTGTGAGAATTCGGGTGGAAAAACAAGGGAAATCATAGTCATAACTCGGAGAAATCCTATCTATTTTACATATTCAATAATTGTTTCAATTCAAATTTAAATTCAAGTTTGGTCCTTCAAACTCGGTAAAATTCTTCAATCATAAACTTCACACATATCCCGCAAACTTTTAACTTCATCCGCAAACTCAAAATGCGTTCTCATCTCCCAAGTTTCGAGTCTCTATATACGCTTTCAATAGAATTGTTCATGAATAGACGAAATAATTCAGTAGTTGATTATTGAGAAGTGACTGAGTTTCTCGTCCATAAAAAAAATGCTACCCCTTTGATCTATTCTCTAATTGTTGCAATTGGATATGAAATTTAAGTTTCTTCTGTCAATCTCAACAAAAGTTCTCAATCATATCAAATATCCACCGCACAACTTCTAATTCCACTTCGCAAAACCAAAACACGATTTCCTTTCTAAAGTTTCGAGTCTCTAGCGATGCTTTCGATAGAATTGTTCATGAATCTATCTCTTTCAAACTAACCAAAAATTCTTCAATCATAAACTTCAAACATATTCACAAACCCAAGTACAATTTCATCACCCAAGTTTCGCGAATAGACGAAACAATTCGTTACTTGAAAGCCAAATGATTGGGTTTCCCTCCGAATTTATTCTCTATTTGAGTGAATTCGTGTAGGAGAACAAGGGAAACCATTCCATTACAAATTGATGAAAAATGTTTCAGATCTCCAAGTTGGAGGTACAATCAACATTGACAATATACCACGTGAATCAGCGTGATTACGGAACGTACAACTGCAGGTCTGAGAATCGTCTGGGTAAAACGTCAGACTCTGTACACCTTGACGTTACCTCACCCCCGGATCAACCCAGTGATCTTCAAGTTTACAATGTTACGCACGATAGTGTTACGTTAATTTGGAAAAGGGGTTTTGACGGGGGTTTACCAACGTCTCATCGTATCAGATGGAGACAAGCTAATGATTATCTCGACAGTTATTATTATCTCGACGTTAAACCTGGCGATTACATGGCTACGATAACAGGCCTCAATCTGGGGACATACTATGTGTTCAGTATAATGGCGAGAAATTCAAAAGGCGAAAGTCCGTTCCTACCAGATCTCGTTAAAATTCAGACACTACGTAAGTACATCAGAAAAGAATAATTCATTACTCATTTGTTCATCGTTCCCTCCCAACCGTCGAGCCTCATCATTCACATTGTCTTGTCAAATGCTTCAATTGGTTCAAGTAAACACAAACACAAGCGAATGAGTAAAGGAGCGATTGCATGGGTAGTTTAGAAATTGATTGTGAAATCGTTGGAGAGATATTTAAAGCGAGGAAGAGAATACCGGAAATGGCATGCTGAGTCATTATGCTTGGATAGTTCAAGGTAGAAATTAAATGTTGGTTCCGTGATCGAGGAGCTTCTAAAAAATTAATTATTCTCTCAAGAATTATAGTCGAACTTCCAGAAAACTTGAGATATTTTGGGTGACGTGACAATAGTATTGTCAATTTTTTAAGAGGAATATATGAATTTTTGTTTGAGTTTTACTAGAAATTCACTTTCATAAACTTTTTACTCCAAATCAAATTCAATGTCACACCTTTAATAGTATATTTCACCACAAGGGCGGTAAAATAAAGGAGTCCTGTCCACGTGCAAAATAACCACCCGAGCCGAAGGCGAGGGTCGTTAGCACGTGGACAAGGGTCCTTTATTTTACCGCCCGAGGGTAGAATACGATTTTATGTTGCTAGGAATCAATTAATTGCGACTTATCGGCTGCCATAACTGCCCGATAAGTAAAATTTATCCTCCTAGGAGAGTAAGTAACCAGAGGCGGTAGTGCCGCAGATTGCCGCCGTGCGTAGCATATGCGCCACTCATCGTCCTCGATACATAATGTACTATTTCTTCTCCGTTGGGTGGGTTTTTTCTTTCCGCCCGGCGGTAAGAAAAAACAATAAACCAATTCTTCCTTAAATTTAAATGTTCTCCGAACAATCTAAGGCAAGCCTTAATGACATGCGAATTTCGACATTTAATTAAAAATCGTCGTTCAATAGTTGTGGAGTTTACCTCGCTTGTACTAAATGACAAAATTGTAACTCCATAAATGTATTGATTAATTTTCATTCAATTAAAAATTTAGCATACTTTGATGCTAAATGTCCATCTTTTGATTGGCACTTTCCGTTAACGTCATCTAATTTTCATTGAAATAATAAATTTTACGATTTTCACCGGAAATGAATATTATGTCAGTCTTCAACAACCAACAGGTCAAAGCTCCTTCGTTATAATTAAAGGAATTGCTAACAGGACCAGCAATACCTCAATTATGTGCTAATTTGGAACTTTAAAAAACAAAAACCGATAGTTGTAAAATTCATCCCGCTTATACGTATTGAATGGCAAAATAGTAACTGCGTAAATACAAGTTGCCTAAATTAAATGTAAACTCAACTAACAGTACCTAGAGGTGCATGAATAACACTAGAGGGTGATGGGGTTTATTGGCTTGGGTTACAGGCGAAGCACCACCAACAGAGTTGACCGCCAGCGAGATTAACACCTCCTACACCATCGTCATAATCATCGTTGTTTCCGCCTGTGCTTGTCTACTCATTGCTACGCCCATACTTTATACCACATTAAAGTCCAAAAAGAAGGCCCACCGTTCTGGTAATTATATACATTTATCACATGTATTTTTGTTTTGTTTTTTATGAACAATTAGGGCCGAATAATCGTGAGAGACAGCACGATGTACTACTGGAAAAGAGTGACATACCAATGAATTATATCTATACTGTAGCAGCAACGTCATCCATCTTTTTTATAATTAATCTTTGCATCCTATTATGGTACATTGTACGAAAACGAAATAAAGATCGTAAGTTTAATCAATTAATTATCATAACTTCAAGTAGTTTAGTATGAAAATATTTAATAGAATTGTTACAGATGTTATTCTCGACGAATTCTTGAGCAGAAATTTCCCCCTGTTTTTATTGTTATTTTATTGGCAAAAAACTAATAATAAAGTAAAAAAAATCACAATTTTAGGCCCGAAAATATCCGTAAAAAGGGATATTTTTTTATATTTTTTCAATGATTAAAACTCGACAAAGTAACTTCAAAAAATCAAATGGAATTGCTATCGCGAAATTCGATTTGTTAATAGAAAAGTCTCCAATTGTATATTTTTCTACGAAAATCAGTCTCCGAGAAATTCTATTCCAAAGAATTTTAGGGATCCATTTTCCAAGTGTTTTCTTCAATGTTAATAAAAACAAAAAAAATTAAAAGAAACAGAAGATTTGCATAAAACATAAAATTGTACAGCATTTTTTCAATAATTATCAAACAGAATTTTCTATTGAAATTTTTCATACGTTTCACGATTCAATGATTAATAATCACTTACTCTCAATACTTTTCCAGTTTACTTTCCCCTAGAAATGTGTGGTTAATTACTCCCATTAATTTTTATTAATCAAATCTTGTCCAGGTATCAACAAATCCCAAACAGCCGACATGTACGCACCATCTACTGTCAATGGAGACACAATGACGGGTGAATTAAGTTCGGTATCGGATGAGAAGAGCGACGTTAATTTCGACGCTAATGATTACGTGGTCAGTGCCATCAGTCAGTATGTCCTTAGTAACAAGTAATTACGGAGGGTAGGTTTGAGTTCTATTAACACTTTTATTTTCATTCTTCCTTCCTATTTTCGTTATTCAAACGAAGAAAACCTACCTCCAATGCTTTTAGTTTAAACTTTTCTGTCTTTTATTTGATTTACTTTTTTTTACATTCTATTTCTGCAATTTCCCTTTTGTTTAATTTTATTAGGGATTGGGAACTAATTACATGCATGAGCTAAAATTCTTTGCTGGCATCGTAGAAAAATGAAAATTGATAGGAAACATTCGGATATTTTGCTGTGGTGAGGGGACATGGTTCTCAAACAAGTCTTGTTTGGAGCAAAACAAAATCGTAGCAAGTTGAAAATTATGAAAATAGTTATTGATTTGCATTTGAATGTATTGAATATGGATAATTAGTCTGCTTAAAAATAACACTATGTCCATCTAACGAAATACTTATCTTGAGATTTTTATTAATTTACGTAAGACTTTTGAAAGTATCGATTTGAGACATGAAAATATCAGTTGTAATCCTCTATAAGTCTTAATTTAGAACTTCCACAAAATGCTGATGGATCAATTTCAAAAATCTTTAATGGAGAATTTTAGGCCCAAATAAAAATATGAAACTCTCGAGTTGAGTCGAAATATCCGAATTAAAAACTTGAGAGTCTTATATTAAAACTGAAAAATCTCTAGTTGAACTCTAAATGTCTCAATATGAAACTTTAAAGTCCTAAACCGAAGCTTGAAACTTTTGAGTATCAAATTGTATCAAATCGCGGAAATGAAAAATCTCAATTGGAGACTCTGGTCTACAAATCTTCATTTGAAATTGTAACTTCCGAATTGAAATTTTGTTTGAGTGGGAGATTTGTGAAGTTTTCAATTTGAGATATTCAAAAGCCTCGACGTGTTCGAGAAAATATTGATTTTCTCCCCTTGCTAGAGAGAAGGCGATCAATCAGTTATTATGAATGAGTCTCAGGAATAATTGAATTAATTCTCGTGTGATTTAGGACGAGGGGAGGAAGACAGCGGCCAGTACATATTTAATAGATCAGAGTATCCAAGAATTCGGTAAAAGTAGCCTTGAAATGCAGGTACATCATCAAGGAACACTTGGCAGACGTGGCAATCACGTATCCAGTATTCTACCTATGGATTCACCTCCACAACGTACCACAGCCAGTGGTACACTCTCGGGTGCGTCATCTACACCAGCTACTTGCGTCGAGCCCACCAATAGGTGCAAAAACCTCTCAAGTTTATCGCTGTTGATATTCTCCCCCGATCAGATTATTCCACTGTTCAATGCGCGTCTGAACAAATTTTATATGAAAATCTAGTGAATTAAATAGAGAATTCTTCCGATTTTTTATTGAATTTTCTATTAGTTTTTAAATAATTCTATTGAAAAAGTTCGCGGATTTTTCTGTAAATAGAAATATCAAATGGCAAATATTAGATGAAACTTCATTCACTTTGTTCATCGAAAAAAGGAAAATTAAATTTAAAAAACATAGGAATTCGATTAGTTTTTAATATAAATTAGTCTCTCTTCGGAATTTTTACCAGAAATCCAATAGGAAAATTCTATCACTTTTTTGCCTTTTCCGTTGTTTTTGACGCTTCTATTAAAAGATTGCAATGTTCAATGGAAAAAATTTATAGAAAGAGTCCCGTGTTCGAATTTTTTGTACAAAGTATTCTATTTATATGATTTTTGTTTGTTTGATTTTTCCATAAAAAGAGAAGATAATAGTACATTATGTATCGAGGACGATGAGTGGCGCATAAGTCCGAGTTTGAGGTTAAATGCACGATTTTCAGCCGAGGCTTAAAATTGTGCATCTA
>JAPYZN010000566.1:0-26724 GCA_030522865.1 Psyttalia lounsburyi
AAATAAATAATCAAATCCATTTAACTAGAGAACATTCTATCCTCAATTTGAGGCTTTTCCTTAGAAAAGAAGCCCCTAGACACATATAGCAACGTAGAAAGACCTCAAATCTTTACGAAATAATGTTATCACAGAGCTCTTGCTTTTTGCTGTTCGTCAAAGACAAGAGCACTTGCTTTTGCACGCGTAAGACGTAAAATTGGAGGGGCTGCCCTATAAAAGACTAGTTTTTTGAAACATTTTTAATGAGTATTTGTTAATTAATATTTGAGAAGAATGAGACTGTACACAGAATAATGAGATGGCAAATTCCTGTGTTCATGAAAAACAACAAGAATTAATAAAAAAAAGTGCCTCACAAAGAGCACGTTTTTTCTGGATTCTTCTAGAGTAGTGATAGAATATTTAGGTTTCTCTGGGAAATATTGATTTATTAACAACGTAGAAATTGGGTTTCCAAGAGCTCTATCGGTTTTCTTACACCAATGATTACTCGAAATATATGGTTTCCACGGAGTTTTCAACTTGGTAAAAGTTGATACGAAATATTTGGCAGAGACAGAACAAGTTTTTATGGCTCGTGAACATCGATTTGCATTCAGAACCGGAGCTGGCTCATAACATTCTATCATGAGATATTGCGCATAAATATTATTCCCCTGTCTGCATAAAAAGTTTCCACTCGATCAGTATATTCGGCTACTTTCGGGTGTGCCCTAGATGAATCAAAGTCCACGGGGCAATATATTTTTTCCGTTTTCACGTGGACAACCAAACGCGCAAAAATTTCGATTCAGTTAACCCTTTGTCACTTCATATTTCACAGAATATTAAATTTGAGTTAAGCGTGCTTCAGCAGGGATTAGAAGAGGAGACGATAAACGAATCTCCCGGATATTACTTCTCGAATGAAAATCTCATTTGTCTTATTTTTTACATATTTAATGAGGACTGCTAATCAAATCTCCGTTGGAACGTCGTATCCTTGCAGTATTGGCAGTCAGCCAGTGTTTTCGAGTGTTTTATAATAGATCACTATCCCAGCATCAGCATGGGCTCGTTTTATTTAGTGCAATAAAAGAAAAAATCTCAGGTTCGCTAATGTAATTGAAAATGCAAGAATGAAAATTGGAATAGCTAAAATTACCATTTAATTGTAAAAGATAAATCACTTTAATTTCTCCATTTCTGGAATTTTATTCATACTCCCATAACATTCCGCTTATCACCACACAATTTGCCTTCAGATACATTTTTCAATCACATGACAATAACTTTGTTTTTCTGTATATTCACATTGGACAATTGATAGTTGATAGTTGGCTTGGCTATTCAGCTCATTTCCATTGTATCACAACCGATCTGATTGTGGAGTACATGTTAATTCTATCGAATAACGGCTGTTGTTGTTTTACATATTTATTTATTTATTAGAGCATTCGATGACATTATTATGATCCAGCAAATTTCCAATGCATCCTCTATCATTTATGTTTTATTCATTTTTGCGAATTTATTCAATTCACTTGTTCAGATATTTTTGATAATATAATTTTCAATAGGACTGATGACGGGAAGATAGCCGGAAACAAAGTTACGATGTGTACGTAATTGTCCGCTTGATATGAATCCGATATAAAGCGAAAAGTCAATGTGTACTTATCATCGATTCCAACCCTCGCACAGCACAAATTTAAATTTATAATACATCATATTCACAGATATTTTTCATTATTCCTAGTGACATGAGCAATTGTCAAATATTATGGGTTGCTTTACGCAAATTGTCATAAATTTACTACAAATATTTTACAACCTGTATCATTGATCCCCTCTCCCCCCCCCCCCTCATCTTCTTCCCAATCTCCAGTTGTTATGTTTACAATAACTTACTTACGACCAAGTATCGAACTGAAAAATAAAAACAGTAAGATGATTCCGATTCCTCCGATCTTTTTAGCCCAGTATCGAGAATTTTTTAAAATTCATTGGAACTACGACTCTGTCTCTCTCTCTGTCTCTCTCTCTCTCTCTGTCTCTTTCGCGCTCTCTCTCTCTCTCTCTCTCCCTCGCTCTCTCTCTATTTCCGATACCCTCCAAATCTTGCACATCGTCGATGTATGCTATCGATTGAAATCCTCTATAGGGTCGTTGAACGTAGAATTCTTTACGTTCCCGTGGTACGTCAATATACAATCTTTAATTGAACACTCGAGTTTCAGGGCAGAGCAAATTGTTGATTCAAGTGAGGATTCCAGTGTATTATAAAACTTTATGGTACTTCGAGGATACGGAAACCGAAACTATATCTTCCGAAGCTTATTTGAACTCGAAAAAAAGAAAAATAAATGAGTACGGGACCAGATAAAACAAATCCCGATTTATATTAAACTGCAGTCAGTATTAACTGCACAATCACAACATCATTGTTTAAAGACTGACAATCGCGAGGGGTTTCTTTTTTGGGGCTTAGATCAAGATACCCGTCGTGACCGTGAACTTTGATAAGCCTCATTTCCCACCAAACGAAATACCTTTCATCCTTGTAATTACAATTGTCATCCTGAATTACACGATTCAAATTGATATGTACAGTAACCCAATGAATGGAAGTGAATGTCGAAATTCATGCAATTCATACTAAAGCTGAAAGGAGCACAAACTTTCATCAGGTCAGACATAATACGAAGGATCTCTCCCTTACTCGGTTATCTATAGAGAATCTGCTCATTGTCTCGCAAATGAAAGCTTGCTCATTTCCTTAATTACATCTCTCGCAGTATTCAGCAAAAATATTTCACTCGATAAGTTTTTACTCATACATTATATACAAAATTGTACATTGAGGTTGGGAGTAAACTAAAGTAATATGTCCTTATCTCTTAATCCCACTTTAACTCAAATGTATCAATATATTCCACATTTCTCAAATATACTATGAATACATTTCGCAATTCAAATATTCATTATCATATACATAAAATTGTTTCTTTAACTGCACTAAGAGAAAAATAGAATTTTTTCAATCCAATATTCTCCTGACAAGAATTTAAATCGCGTTTTAGTATAAGAATTTCGGGCACTTGGTTGTGCAAAACAAATCTGGGTTGTAAAATTATATTTTCCTCTCAGTGTGACTCCACACGATCACAACCATATGTACATTATTATTCACAACGGCCAATAACTGACCATAAAGTTTTAAAGTCTTCAAACAAGTTTATCATATAAACATATTTACTTGAATTTTATGTAAACCGCTGGATGTGTTTTAATATCTAACTATCATCTTCTATTACATAATTAAAATATTCGCTAGAACGCGCAATATAAAAAAGAACGGATGAATTCAATAATAGATAATAAACTGTACATTTTATGTACATTCAATCCTACTTCATGAAATATCTCAACAACGCGTCGATAAAAATGCTTAAACCAATTTTGTACGCAGAAAATAGAATAGGCATCTGTATGTCTAACAAGACGAATTGAGCTAAAAGACTGTAGCTGAGTACATCGGTCGAGTACTCTTCCAAGGAAAAATCACAAATCCACTTGATTCAATAAACACCGATGAGGAGCAAATAACTCAAATTAAACAATCACTTCTTCCGAATATCTGCTATTATCCTCGAGATTTATAACAATAGGAAGTGGTGGAGGATGGTTGGATCTTTCACCCTCTATTTCTTCATTGCCCTCTGTATTTTCTACGGCAACAATCTCATCATTATTCGTCTCAGCACACGATACACTATAGTCCAAAGTTGTTTTGTTAACATCACCATCACTCATATTTTGTTTATTATCGTCGATGGTTTCGTTAATCTTTTCATCACAAAGTTTAGTAATGTCTTCATCCTTCGAAGTCGATGGCCCATCATCACTGGCTTGTGAATTGTCTTTTTCCGTCGACTTTTGGCATAATAATTTTTTCGACTTACCATTCTTCGCTTCCGCCTCACGATAACTCTCGACTCCCGACTCACTTCCACTCTTGAAGAGCAGGGTAGACTCTTCAACAGTCGTGACACTTATGTCATTCAATCTCAAAGTCGAGGAGATTGCTTGAATCGTGGATATCTGGGTTTCAGCACGGTTAGCTGCCTCCTGCATGGCCAATATTTTCGCCGTCAAATGCCGATTACCCATGCGCATATTTTTCTCTTTGAGTACTTCGAGTTGAGCATAAAGACGGCGAAATTCCTCCTGTAATTACATTAACGAGTACCAATTAGTCTCGGGCTTTTCATTCCTATTTTTATATTTTGTCTTTTTTTCACTCTCTCCATTCAGTTATTGATTTTTTTTTCAATGTTGTTAATGGGCTTTCACAGTTGTAGCAGTTACACTGCTTCCGGGTAGCTATTGAGATATCACTAATTGGTGAATGTCCACCACCTTTATGACTACAAATTAATTAAACTTGCAACTCCAATAATAACCCGCAGATGTAGCTTAAAGTAGCTCTACCCTTTAGCCACACTAAAGTACATATTTGAATATTCTCAATTGTTGAATTGTCCAAGTAAATTACAAGACATAATTTTTTTTAAATCATATTCCACTTTTATATTTTATATTTATATTTATATTTTGTCGTACATTTTTTGCATGCATTTCTGGTCTATAAAATGTGAAAGTATGTATTGAATTTGGTATCGAATAAAAAAAATATGATCTCCAGTCTAATCAAGTTTTTCAAAATTCTTCATAGTTTATATATTTTTTTAATTTATCCAAGGGATAAAGCTGCTTAAGTAGTGCCATATGCAGATGTATTATATAGTTATCTCACCATAATACCGTCTCCTTCCTCGGTGAAATTAGCCTGTTGCAAGGAAATTGAGTTGGTTTGGTTACTGGTCTTCTGCACCCGACACGTTTTGCCAATAAATTTGCCCGTCGTCCCTGGAAGCTTTCCAATTGCGTCTTCCTTACCGCCACCACGAAATACGACGTAAGCCTACGGATAAATGGACGCAAAGTTTGGAATTCAACTCTCAGAAAGTTTTTCTCTAATTAATCAAAAACAATACCTGACCTACATGAAAACATCGTACACAAAAGAAAAAGTTGGCTGAAATTTATGCCTGAATCGTGGTACTTATATGAAATATCAGGAATTATAAACAAAATTCTTATAGTACATTCAGTAACTATAGTAAATATTTATGTCTTTGGAAAATAATTATACAGGATTGAAATTTATACGAAATATTTCGAGATCCGTATGGCATGCGACTATTGACGTTTCGAGAATATATTTGAGGATATCCAGGCAGTGCCGTGTATAGTAAACAAAATGGTGCAGAAAAATTGATTTTTGGATGAAAATGCTGCATCAAATCTCCTCTCCTGACAAAAGATCGATTTTTTTCTTAATTGGAAAATCGCACGCTAATATACACTCCAATAAACCTAGAAAGCTTCTCACCTTGCTACCAAATATCAAACAGAGAAGAAGAGTGACTGTCAGTTGTGTATGGCAAAAGAAAATGATGTACAGTAGGTCTGGATTGGCGGGTGACTGAAGAAAGAGCCTGGAACACATTAAAATTTTGCTAAAGAGAATCTTTACAGAATTATTAACCATCTATTGATATAACAACTTTCAGAATTAAAACATTTTCCTATATAGGGATATCAATTTGTTTATTCATTTATGCTCTCAAAAGAGAAATTCAATGGGACAGGGATTGTATTTATTCTGACTAAATTGAAAGGTCCGTTGAAGATTATAACTAAAATATATGATAATAGTGAAAAGGAAACGGACCAAGAAAATGACAATTCGAGTCCCCAAATAAATATTTGCAATTTGACGATAAAATCGAACAAAACAAGTGAAAAATCGATTCCTTGTAACAATACTAATTTTTTTCGGTCCAATATAATATAATAATTTTTGTTTTAAAACAAACAGATCATCAAATTGGCTATTACCTTCACCCAAAATTCACGTCTGTCAAAATTTGTGTGACAAATCATTGTCTGGATTAACGGCAAAAATATATCCTTCTCGGTGGTTATCATTACTGAATGACTCAAAAAATTTGATATTGGCACAATCATGAACTTTTGAAAAGTTAAAAAAAAATCAAAAAGTCGTGAGTGCTTAGATAATGATAAACACAGAAACGACATATTTTTCGTCGCCAATTTAACCAACAATTTGTCAACAACGTTTTAAAATAAAAATTATAACTAAAGGAGTGTAATACATCTTTAAAATCCCATGAATATATCAATTTATGAATACGCTGAAATTACGTGAATCAGTCATTCTACCCGAATTTTAGACAGGAATATTATAGTGATATGTGATTTTGGTACATTAGAAACTTCGTTGAAATCGTATATAGCAGTGAATCAACCACATGCCCCACCAAGAGAGGTCTATTTAGATTTTGTAGCGCAAAAGTAACATGTACAGCCATTTACTCGGGAAGGCTGGTACCGACAGTAAAATTCTTGTGGTAGCACCTAACATGGAAATAGTACGGGAGCAAATATATACTGCATTCGTGGCCCTTGCGGCTACGGTAGGTGGGAACATCTCGTTTGCAATTGTTCGCGAACGTGAGTGCATTCGTGGCTATGAATTTAACGCGTCAAAAATTACTCTATAGGGAAACAATACGCATGTCAACAGTTATCCTCGGGCTATTGTATACGATCGACTTTCAATTTTTTCAGGACAAACTCATTTGAAGTTGTTTTCATATTAACTAAATAAATTTTATTATTTATTATTAATTTTTTTTAAAGGGATGGAGGCCTTTGATTTTTCCGCATTTCGGCCGGTCGAAATGACAGACAGCTGACTGGCTGGCCAGCTGGCCGACCGGGGATGCCCAAATCCTGTTTTTTTTTTTTGGAGGAAGATGAGCCCCGGGTATATACATCTTGAGAACTCAAAAGTGCGGTAAGTGAAAATTTTACGTTCAGAATTTCTCTTCAAATTGGCTTCAACCGCATGCAGGGTATACACATCGATGCGAAATTCCCCGAGGAATCCCTTAGAGTTGACCCCGTCGCGACATCTCCATTAGTTTTCGAGAAATGTGTAAAAAACGGAAAATAGGTCCACCAAGGTGACCCAAAAAGGACAATTTTTGGCCGTTTTTCGTTTTAGCCACGTCAAAAGTCCATTTTTCGCCATTTTGACGGGGCGGGGTTTCTAAGAGATACTAAAATTTCCTGAGATATCCAATGGAATTGGCGTCGTGCCGATATCTTCATTATGGCCACAAATCCGAATTTTGACCTGCCAGGGCCGGAAGGAAAGAGCCCCCCTTTCTGTTTGGTCGATTTTTACCGAAATGGGCACTCTTTTGACGATATCTCAAAAACTATTGATGTTATCGCCTCGGGGTTTGTTCCGTTCGAAAGCTGAGCTCATTTCTCATCGATATAGGGTATTGGGAAGTTTATAAAATGATTTTTCGAACCGTTTTTACCATTTTTCTGAAAATCCTAAAATTAACAAAAAAGGGGTGAAAAAATCGTTTTAGAAACTTAGTAATAGCCTATATCGATGGGAAATGAGCTCAGCTTTCGAATGGAACAAACTCCGAGGTGATAGGATGAATAGTTCCGAGATATCGCAGAAAATGTGTTCATCTAGGCGAAAATCGCGAAAATCGGAGGCCCCCAGCGGTCAAAAAATCGAAAATCCAAAAAATCCCTAAAAATGAAAAGGGAGAGGCTATATCAAGCGGAAATTTCCTCAGCTTTCCAAATCCGTTGGAATTTGGCAGCTACGCCTGATAGTTTGCAAGAAATCAGCAGTTTTCTGCCAAAAACTTCTAAAAAGGGCGCTAAAAGTCGCTAAACAGCTGAAAATATCCTGGAAATGATGCCAAAAGAGCCCAAAAACGAAAGTAGAAACCCCTAGAACCCCCTGAACCCCCCCGTTCAAAAATCCTCAAACACGACGATAGTGTGCTGAAAAATCGAAAAAACTAAAAAAAAAAGTGCAAAAAGAGCAAAAAAAACGCCAGAAAGGGCACCCAGGGCTTACCTTCCTAAAAAAAAAAAAGGATTCGGGCATCTTCGGTCGGCCAGCTGGCCAGCCAGTCGGCTGTCTGGCCGGACAGGCCGAAATACCGAAAAATCAAAGGCCCCCAAATCAAATCAAATCAAACTTGTGCCTGTTGTGAATAAATTGTTTTCATGAATTCGGTAAAAGCTCTGTTTAAAATAACGTTTATTTAGTTTCAACTGATTTCTTAAAATAACTAAAGAAATCAGATCGTACATTTTCTTTCACATAGTAACAGTGGAAATTTACTTACATTGAAACGTTCAAGAAGACTGACAAGAGAAATTCGTTGTAAATAGCCATTGAGATAAAACGGCTCTCGTTGAATTCTGAGGGCGCTTTTCTGACGACAATGCACAGTCTTATTCCCCACACCAGGAACATCACTTCAACTGAAAGTATAAGATATTCGAGATTTTTTTTATCATGAAGAAGTTAATAAAAGAAAAATATTAGCCTTCTGTAACCGGTAGTACTTCAACTTCACGGTTCAGTTCTTAAATTTTTTTTACAATTACAAGGGAATTTCCTTCATGAAGAATGTTCTACGATGAGTAATCCATCTCCTCGGTTAAGTCTCATTTCTCCGTCATATTGCAATTACGATAGTCTGGGGAGTCATCTGAGATTGGGAATGAGAAAAAAAAATCCGTCCTATCTGTTTTCCATCTCCAGTACGCTGCTCCGTTGAATTTTAATAGCAGAACATAGCTTTCTTGTGGGTTTACTTGTGATTTCTATTACCGATTTCGTGGGAATCTCGGGTATCACATTCAACTGGTCGAAATATATAACTGCTATAAGTTTCGCATACGCTTATTTATTTCAATTTTTCCTTCAGTCGATTACATTTTCAAATGTATTATAAGTAATTGCAGATTTGAACAGCTTCAAAACAGATAGTATTGCTTTATAAGCCTTTAACATTTATCGGCGATTGAACGGTTTTTCAAATATTTCACTTGACAATCGTCAAGATACCCAAGCAGATCTCTCTCCACTCTGCTCATTTTATCCATCTCATCAGCTAGCTAATTGCAGCCGTTAATCAACTTTTTGATGGGGTGAGTTGAAAGAGTCATAAAAGATCCGGAATGACCGATGAGAGAATTTGTCGGAAGGGACTTCGTAATGGCACACGCTAGATAAAAAATGATGAAGAAAACTAGGTTCATCTAGCTCCGATTCGAGGCCACGAAATACTCACTCAGAGCTCAGGCTGAGACGTGGAGCGTCGATGAGTTCTAAAATGATAACACCGCTCACGGCCTCAGTGAGCCTTGGAGAAAAACCCTGATCAAGGCCGCGAATGTTAAAAATCATTATTTGCTGCCAAATTATTTTGTCAGCCGTTTTTAAATGTATTTTCGATGTATTACATATTATCTATAAACTCCATTGTCAAAATTATTGAAAAAAACATCCTTCCGGTAAGACATGAATTATACTTCGATTGATTATATGATTATAACGCGAAAATAAATATTCAAACTGAATAGACAAGAAGGCAAACAGTAAAATATTTGTACCGAAAAAGTTGTTCTGCAATCAGGAAAAAAACAATAATAACAATGAAAAATTTCACTTTAAAAATAGAATTCAGATAAATTGGAATCTTGTTTTCAGTAACTGGACATCACTGGAAAAGGATAGTCTTTGCACAGAATAATTTGTTTTTCCCAATCCTTCTAACAATAATTTCTTCATTAGTTTTCCCATTTTGCTCCTGGATCTTATTTCGTTCGGTTTCCAATTTTCTTAGTTATACTATTGATTTTTCCTTCTTCGATAATCATTGATTCAGTTCTTAGTTTATTTCTATTTTGGCTCACATCTTCCTCAGACATTTGTCAGTTTTCTTCATTACATACTTCTTTGCCACACTCTGTGTGAAGTGAGATTTTCAGACGCAAAGCATGCGCAAATTTTCATTTCACACACACTGTGTCAAAAAATATGGTTCGGTACTCGTGATAATAGTGTTCTTAGACTCGAGGCCAAAAGTAATGTTCCGCAATCGTATTGAAATATACTATTTCCATTTATCTGCGAATTCTTAATTATTTTTTTTATCTCAAATTCAATAAATTAATGAGCTCATTAATGACTAGAGAAAGGAAATTCTAGACCAGGAAATTCCATCGTGATCTAATTTTATTTGGACAAATTATTTATTCTTATGCATTTTTCATAAAAGCAGAATAATAAATTACGAACAAATACCCCCAAAGTCTCTTCTTCACTCCTCATGAAACATTCCTCCACTAAATTGATTTTTCCCCGGGTTTCTCGTTGAGATATCTCTGGACAATGGAGCTGATGGACAAGTCAAAGGCATATAGACCGCTCTGGACTTTCGTGGGGGGTAAAAAAATATTAAAAGAATAATAATCATGATAAAATAGAGTGATATGTACTTCAGTTCTCAGCGTTCTACTAAAATCACAGCTGGAGAGCACTCGTTGCTTGTCACATCGTCTCCTTTTTTGAAGTGAATATCTCTGTGGTTTCATATTTGAGTGGTCACTTTGCAAGAGTATACGATGTAGTAGACCTATCATTCAGGATAATGTAACTCCGTTATGTATTCTTTGTCACCGAATAAAATTCACCTCACTTCGACATTATTTTTCAAGGAAACGTGAATCGTGAAAATTTTCGAGAAAACATTCCAAAGCAAAAAATATTTGAATTTGTGGAATGAGCTAATTGTGATATTTAGAGTGCTTTGAAAATTCGGTTACTCTATAGTTTCAGAAAGTCGACAAACGTTTATAAGTATCCTCATTGAATGTAATATAATGGAATGAAATTTCTGATCAAATCTCCAGGCAATTGTACTGCAGTAATGTATGTACTAACGTATTTATTCTATCTATTGTGCGACTATTTTATTAAAATTAATAGGAGGCAATAAATTTGAAATTAATATATTATTATGGAGATATAGGCCTAATAATTTTTATAGTCATTACTTTTGTAATATAATATATTCCCATTTTTTATGAATATGCTCTTTGTTTTTCCGGTACGAGGACTGTGAGACCTGTTGTGAATTTACAACTCATGGATACATCATATTTTGTAATATAGTAATGAATAATTCAAATAATTCAGTAATAAAATCAAAAATATATATATATATAAAAAATCAAAAATATATAAAATATATAAAATCAAAAATATATATATAGTGTTTCAATAAATTCATGAGCATATTAAAGCTTCCAATTCGATCTGGGTAGCCCCTGGCGCTACCCAGGACCCACGACCAGAACGTGGCTAGCATAGGATTCCAACATTTCCAACTATAAATTTTGCATTGGAAAATGTTCGGTATTCAAAACCGAATTTTCATGTACAAAATGAAAATTCATGGGAGGCCAATCCTCAACGTTCTGCTGCTCGCGACTTCCCAATGTAATTTAATGTTCAGGTATAATACCACGAAAATTATGATGTATGCAACTAAGGTCATTCCGTTCGCAAGCTTGTGAGCAGCGTTGAAGGCAACGACGAAGATGACTCATAAAATCCCTTGATAAATAAATAATTTCGTTCCCGCACTTGGGAAAAAGAATCTTTTAATGGAAAGACATTCTGTAGTAACGAGAACTGTTTTAACTTTCCGAGTTAAAGGGAAATTATTAAAAGGAAATTATTAAAAGTTAGCATGAGCCTTTCCATAAAAGCAAGTAGTTCGCGTTATATTTATTATTCACGTAGTTGTGAAAATAAATACTTTCCTGAACTCAGTACTCATAATTACTGACTGAGCATTTTTTGGTTCAATTGCACGATAAATCGGTTCATTATTGATTCAAGTGTACAGAAAATTGATCTTCAGTTTTAAGTTCTTCGTTCAAAAAATTACTTTGATTACTTAATCAAAGTAACAACCCATAATTTTGAAAAGCATGATCCGAAAGGCATCAATAAACAAAGCACCGGTTAAAACATGTTTTTTATGTTATATAACAATTGGATTGTGGTAAAAAGTAATTTCGTAAAACACCGGTCATAATGGTTAGGTGGGCGCGATGTTGCTCCGCCGGACATCCAAGCTAACCAGCAATGAACTGGGTTAGTCTTTGGATGGGTGTCCGCTTAGCAACATCTCGCCCACCCAAGTATTCCGGATGGCAGGCACGGGGTAGCGGCTTAGTGTCCTTATCTAGCCAGTGTGATAGACGAATACATTAGGGCACTGTACAATCGGGCGCCTGTACGACCGGGGCTTTTCGTGCAGTTCTAGCCCAAATGGGGTACAGTCAAAAGCCAAATACAGTCAAATAATAAAAAACTAGAAAAAAATAGGAGAAGGAAGACTTACGAATGGTGCGCCTACAAAACCGTAATGATAGTCATACTGCAAAATAATAATAAAAAATAATATATAAATATAAATATAAGTATAAATAAATATAACTATAAATAATGTACAATATATATACATAAAACGGAATAAATATATTTAGTTTATTCCGATTGTACAATTAAAATTAATTGCTCAAGTATCCCTCGATCTGCCAAATTAATCGGATATTGTTTTCCTGTGCGGCTGTGCATCTCTCACACACGCACACATTTTATCATCATTCTGTCAAAGCCTATTGGACGACATAGATCGTGCCATTTTTTCCTTTTGTTATTAGAGAACAAGGCAATGGAGAAATTTTGTCATAAACGAATTATCGAATGTTCCACGATAGTTATTAAAATATAAGCAATGAATTTTGTAAGGGTATGCAACGATTTTTGTTCGACATTCGGATCCAACTGAGCCCTGTTTTGTATTAGAGATAGACAGCAGCCACGAGCCTATTATTAACTGATATTACTGTAACGATGTGATACAATTTTTAACAAAATTGTGTCCTCTCCGATTGTTCTTCTCAAAACGAACAATTTTAACTTCTTTCGTACATTTTTCGTTCTTCTCTTTTGATCCTCGACATGTGCTAACGAATGTGCAAAATAATCCGATAGTTGCACTAATGTCATTGTCGTCAAGTTTACTGGTAAAATGTCTATGGAATTTGATCTTGCTTAACATTGCAAGTGTCGTTATGGATTAAACTATCTTACGAAATATGGCGGAGCCATATCGACGAGAGTGCAGTTTTTTTATTTTTTCATTTTTACGGCCGTTTTTCTGCCCTTCCAACGATTGTTAATCGGCCCTATCCTCACCCTATGCATGCAGCTGTGGATCCTGCACTGTACCGCATCTACACCCCTATAGAACATAGGAGTTGACATGGGAAACCACAGAAAAACCATGTCGGTTCAGGCGGTCACTCTATTAGTGACCTCCCGCTCGCCGGAGCCTCCGGTTGAAAAATTCGCATCCACCAGAATTTGAACTCACAAACTTTCGCACACCGGGCTCGCACCTGACCGCTTCGGCCACCGACGGCGGTAGAGTGAGGTTTTGCAAGTACTGAATGACCGACTTGTCGAAACCATCTCAACAAATTAAGGCGATAATGATAATAGTACAAATAATTATGAGCACGAACAATGATATGCTGCTCCTTTATCGTTCTTGAAAAATCTGCAATTCTATAGAGAGAGCACTTGTTGCGCTTCAGACGAAACCTTCATCTGGAATATTCGTGGACGAATTATTTCCTACACGCTGATAATAGAATAGTAGCTTACGCATGTTCCATCAGTCATCAAAATTAATTGGGAATCAGAGAGGCCTTCTACATGATTCGTCCATTATGAGTGAAATTATGTGCATGTCGATGAATCAAACTTACGTGTTGTAAAGCTGTGATCCCACCAATCAGTTTGACACAGATAAGCTTTGAGATCATCGGCAGTGCGGCCGACGATAACAACCGGTGGCGCCACAACTGTCCGAATACCGAGGAATACACTGAATATCGTGACTATTATTCCAAGCCGTTTCAGCAGGTTCATGTCTGTTATCTTCACTGCCTTAGCTGACCTCACACGAAATATAACAGATATTCTGTGAAATAGCAGAAATTCAGTTTAGTAAGAATCATAAGAATAAATTAACTTGGACTCCAGATAAATTTGCCACTTATGTTATTACTGTCACGTAAAATTCATCGATTACTGCTGTTTTCGTATGAGAGTTATTACGAACACAATTATTTCATCCATAATGTAGTTTATACCAGCTAATTGCTGGCCAACGGCCGCTAGGCAAAATCGGCGTAACCACAAACTCTGTAAACTTTGCGGTAAATTCAATCTTCGGCATTAATAAATTCATAATACAATTTTCGGTAACTTTTAGGTCATTACATATGCAGACTTGAATTTATTGCTGAGAAAATTTCCACTAGTTATTAGTAAATAATCTGGTAATTGAGGAGTGAAATGGACTTCAGAAAATGGGAGGCAGTGTGTAAATGTTTCCTTGTCAAAATTCTGGTTGGTATGAATTTGAATTGAATTTAAAAAAAAGCATTCATAAAATTCTCATTCATTTGAAAGATGCACCGAAAAAGTGAGTATTTTATGTTGTGCGATTAATATTTGAATGGAAGGTCAAAGCGACGACAATTGGTGTGATGAGATATGCTGGAAAAAGACTAATATCAGGCATTGCCCATAGGCTTTTATATATTGCACACTACATTCTGACTGTCCACGCTGTAGAGCAGTAATTTCAAAAATACTTTGCGAACTTCACAATTATCCTCTATTTACCTCTACTTCCAAAGTTTGAAAATTTGAATAATCAATAACTGAAGTGTTCAATATTATGACATGAAAAAAAAACAATTTCTAAAACAGTATTTTCTTTTTTCCAGAAAAATTAACAATACTGATCATTCATAAAAATTGAAATAAATTTTTGCAAAGTTTAGTGTACCCTCATTAAGCAGACGTTCAACTTTCCTACAATATTAAATTGGAAACATAGAGTTTACCCTCACAAAGCTTTCTTTTTGAATTATCTTTCCAAAATTTTAAACAAGTCGGCGCGGTCGCCGAATGGAAGCAAGTTAAGTACGAATATCCGTTGGTCTCTACTGGGAAGAATCAGAGAGTTTCTGTCAAGAGAAAATGACTAGAGGGAAATAAAAAAAAGACTCGAATTGCCCATCGATCTCTGTCTACGACGTAAATGTACCAACTGACGTTGGCACTGCGATTTTAAATTCTACTAGCTCACTCTAATAATCTACGGGTTTTACAAAATTTCCACTAGTTCATATTTCGGTAAAATCAGAAGTTGTTAAGGCAAAATCGTTGTATGTAAACCGCAGTTTTCAATCGTAAACGATTTTTTCCTATTTTAATGGAGATTGATTTTCAGTTCGGTAATTGCAAACGCTGTGCCATTTTACGCATTTACATCGAGTATTTCCACGTGATTGAAGTGACATTTGATCGAACGTATAATAGCCATACAGGAAATTCAACTCTCCCCCTATTTTACTGACGTTTGTTTTTTTCATCGGATGACCTATTTCACAGTTGCAGAATTTCCAGTGAATTACTTGAAAATAATTGCGAATTTGAACGGTATAGGCCGACTAAGGTGCTGCCAAAGGTTCTACCAAAGTTTACCAGCAAGTGTAAAGTTCTGACTGGCGTCAGAAGTATATTGAGTTTGGTTTCAAACTTTGTACAGACTATGGTTAATGAGTGCACCTGAATGCTGGGTATAAAAAATACATTTTAAAATCTCTACAGATTGGGATTCTCAAGTTAGCAATTTTACATAATGAATTGTATATTCCATCGCACTTGATGAGACTTAAACTTTAAGCTATTTTCATGGCAGTTATTAATTAAGCTGGAGAAACGAAAGGTTAGTGCAGCATGATGTTAGGTTCCATATGTGTTTGTCCTTATTTTTCAAAGATCAATCCATAATCTTTAGAATTACTATGCTAAGTCTGAGCGGATGGCCATTGCGCAATTCCACGTACACCTGATTCTGGAATGGTGTGTCAGTAATGTTTTATAATATTATCACTCATGTTTATGGATATATCAAGATTTCTGATGATTAGTCTTGGGCTAATCAGTTGACAGACTTAGCCAGTGTCATCAATACTTTGTGATAGATCTCTGAAAATCATTTTCTGAAAATAAAAAAACCGTTGTTTCTATGTGAGTAATGACGCATTTCAATTAAAAAAAAATCTTCCAGTTAATTTAATGCAAATTATCCGCTTGCGTTAATTTACCTTATTTGTTCTAGTTCTGTAAATGATCATTTGACACAAAGAGGGAGTTATTGGTTCTGGCTGTTATGCAAACACTGAACTTATATCTAGTACATAAAAGCTTTATCAAGTATAGATAAAAGCTTCATTACTAGTAATTTGCAGGTATTTATTTTGTTGGATATAAGTTTGTCATTTATTTATATGTGATATTGCACGACGAAGAGAAAAAAAATTGATTCTGTTTATCAAATATGTAACAGTTCCAGATGAATAATCAAACTATAATTTTGATGGATACTTTTTCTGAAAATTTCACGGAGATATTGATCTGAAACAAATGTACTTCACACGATGTGTATGTGATTTTCGTGATCTACTTTTGTGAAATTAATAAACTTGACCGTATGGAATTCAAGATCTTACATAAAACTATAGTACGTTATGTTATGCAGTATGTTATTTATTTGCCTGAGAGCATTAAAAATTTATACGAATGATTTCCACCCAACAAATTATCATATTTCAGTAGAAACATAGTTCTCAACTACCAATACAATTAATTCAGCAAGACGATAGATTCTCTCCGTCCAATATATATTTTTTTAGGAGAATTAATTTGTTCTCTCAGTGCACAATTAGATTTTTTTGTCACTGCATACATTACATAATTTCTTCAATTGCTCAGATTGCATAGAATATTTTCATGTGAGACTGGTCCAGGAAACTGTCAATGCACTTTACTCCATACAAGCCTATGCAGATTAAAATATGTATGAAGTTTTGCATTTCGAAGTATTACATGCACCATATTTTTCTTTATGACTACGCATGAAAAACGTAAGATGCCTGATGTTTACGTTACTACATTACTTTTCTCCTTTATCCTCCCCTCGTAAATTCTCGAATTTTATGGTAGAATACTATTTTTCCCGGGGAAAATCTTCCTCTAGAACACACTGATTTCTCTTTTCATTCTGGTTAGAAATGATGAAACTCTTAATACAGCAAGCAGTGACGGTATGTATAGTAACCAGCAAATACAAATATTCTAGCCACACAAAATCAGCGTAACTTTCATGTTCGTTCGCATCTCGTACTTGAACAACTGCCAGAGCCAAAGTGATGAGTGCTTTGTCGACGTTGGTCAAGCGATAGAAAAAGGGATTCTGGGCCGGACAGGTTGAAAGACGAATGGAACAGCCACGATTACTTCTTTGATTCGACAAGAAAGATGATGGAACGTATATTAAAAAATTATTATATTCTTTGCTATACCGTTGGAAAATTACTCTTTAAATTTTAAGTGAAAAATACAGAAATTTTTCTAACGACCAAACTATACTGAAACCAATGGCCAAGGAAAATCTGAGTTATCCTTCCAAATAATTAAAATATTAAAACTTCTTTACCCGAACGAAGTATACAATAACTTTTTATGTCAAATTATTGCTCTTGCAAATTCAATTGACCAACCAAATCAATAAACAAACTAAGGGGGTTTCATTTACATATCCAAAGGTTTGAAGATTAAAACAATGAAAATTGGGAAAAACGATTAGTCCCTTGAAGTAAAAAAGTCGTCCCTCGACATTGAAGTTTTGTAGGTGAGAGTGTAGTAGAAAAACGCAAGAAGATTTTCAGAGAAAACAGGATTTTTTTATGAAGTAGAAAAGATCTATGTGAGGAAATCCGTAGTCACCACAATCCCGGAGAGTGTAGGTTTTTTTTATCAACTTTTTGTCGATTTTATGGTACTCTTGTCTCATACATATATGAGGAGGTAGACACAGCAAGATTTCAGTGTTTTAAAACACGGATGAAGTAATTTGAAGTAGTTTTCTCTTTTAGTGCTGTATGGCTACACGATCTTGCTACGAATACGTGACCACTACCGTTTACCGTAGCTCAGATAATAGGACTCACTTTCTCGCTTATTGCATTGTGACAGTTTTTTTTCTTTCATATGAATGCAGTACATGACTTCCAAAATTATATGTTGCAATGCAAACAAGTACTTCATTTTTTCACAGAAAATTAAATTATGTTATCTCTTGTTCTTACTTATAATGTTTAATTTTCCTGGTTGATGGTAACTTTAATTTACAAAAAATTAACGGAACCAGCAACGAAATATTTTTAATTTCAATTAGTGGATGAAAAAGAAAAGAAATGAGCAAAAGTAATTGTGTATGGAAATAAATGTGTGTGGAAATTGTGTAGGACTTCATTTACTTATAATTAATTAAACATTTCTTCTGCGAATACAACGCTTGCTTATTCATTCAAATATTTGCCTCAAATAGAATGTAGAGATCAATGATAGCCAACTCATAGATCGATAATATACAGCGGAATGAATAATGAGGATAAAGAGAATCAAATAATAGCCAATATTACAATTTAATGATATGAAGGTTTTTATTCATTCGGCGAAAGCAAAGTATTCCTGAAAACCTGTAGTTCAATGGCCAATTCATTAAAATTCTAAGATACTTACCTCCACGTTTTCAGCATCAGCGCACCATAAGTGAGGGAAAACCCGATTTCTCGTAGCCAGACGCGTACTGTACAAGTTACTACATTTGGTCTCGGGTACATAACGATCGTCTGAAATCATTTTCAACAATTCATGAAAATTTCGTAGTGGCAAATTCCACAGAAATTTCTACTTCCTATATACTCAGAGAAATAGTTTACTCGAATTGAATGAAAATTATTTGCACTAAGAGAACATTTATCCTAACTTATAGTTTATTCATATAGATTCTGGATCACATCAAATATACAATTTTTTATTAGTGAATAATCCTTGTTTATGCCGCGAAACGTTTCACAAGTGATATAAGGAGAGAAAAAATTGATACACATTTCCCATAGAATTGCTGTAAGGATGACTATACGTATAATCCATAATCGATACAATGACTACGTAACTTTTGCTAAGCGGTTAACAAATTTTCCTGAGCGGTCCGGTAATTTTCTACAATCAGCCAAAAAAAACGTACCACAAGTTTGGGTAATTTCTGCCGAACTTTTCTATTCGGGGTGCGAAGGAAGAAAATACCGTCGCAGTCTGGCACGGAGTTGACTGCGTTATCGCTCACCTCTGCTGCATACTGAGATATTATTTTTCCCGACGATTATAATTGACTGGATAATTGTCGATTGAAAGAAAAAATTGATTTAGCAATAGCGATTTTAAAAATCGAATAAATTGAATTTAATTGCGCTTATTTCAAAGCTCTTTCAATTAACTTCAAATGCGAGGAAATAAAAATGCAATGCCTAAAGTTTAAATTCAATTACTCTACGTTTTTCTAAAATAAAAAAACCTATTTTATTTTATAGTTATTCACATTAAATCCTAAGATCCAATAGCCGAACCGAAAAGTTTTTAGTTCGGCCCGAATGAGTCCCACTCACCCGTGGAAGCGAGCTTGCGAGCGACCAACGATGTACCTCTAGTTTAATTTTGCATTTGACGGGGAACTGCTCATCTTTTATTGAAAATTTTATTTCTGAAGCCAATTTTGTTGCTCGAATACGGAAACTGTACTTGGTAATTTCAAGAATATATGCAAGCATATCACAAACATTAACAGGATGCTCTGAGTTTCACTCCGATCAGCCCATCGGCGAGGAGAAGCACTGACCATGCTTAAAGGTAAACCTGGTTATCTCGGATTCCGAAATTTACACCACTGCTGTTGATTTTATCTGTACCATGTTAACGATGTTATGCCCCCTCCCGTGACATCTTCCCGTGAGCAAATAGTGACACTTAATGTTGTATCAAGAAAATGATCTCAATGGAACATGAGTGGTATTGTACATTCTTTGGGTGTGACTAATTGGAGGAATGCTTACCGTACAATAGATGAAGAATGCACCAAGTAGTATAACTCGAAGTAGCACCGGACTGGCGGCTTTCACTACCTGTGAAATAAATTTCTGTGAGAATTAAGAGTAAAAATTCCTTAGAGATGAAGAAATAGAGTTCAGAAATATCGATCTTACGGGTCTTTTTACAAAACTCGTTTTCAAAAAAAATCTGAAATGTATTTTTTTTTTATTTTAAAAATTTTAATTTAAATAATTTTTTTTGTCGCGCCTGCTACGTTCAGTCCAAAAAAAGTCCACTTTTTGACACATCGTGATGAAAAATTTGTATGTAACACGCGCAAAAAATATTTTTTGCACTCATTACGAAATATACTATTCTTATATACAAGCACTAATCAAGTTTATTCACCAATTGAAAGTTCGTCCACTAGAAGACTTATGTTTAACTAGAGATAGCAATAAAAATTGACGGCCATATGGCAAATAAGGTTTTTTCCAAAGGTACAAATTGTGTTTGTTTTACGGTACTAGCCCATGAATTTTTCAAACTGCAAAATGATCTTAGACGTTCTCGACACGTAGAAAATTCTTAATTCATGGCGGCCTCTCCGGGTTGACGATGAATAACAAAAAAAACAGAGTCTAGCTATTGCAATTTCTTATTAATACCGCCGCATGAATATTGAGACTGCCAACGCCAGCTGTGGTGCATAGCTAGCGGGTTTGTAACCTTTACCAGTGGCTTTAACCATGCAGAATGATTCCAGGAAATCGCGAGTATTGAACAGTAGGAACTGGTTGCATTTTCCTCGTCTGGCTCTCTGAATAATTCAAGGATGCGCGTGGACATCGCGCCAACCAAGTGAGTATATAGATCTATCTATATCCATTGGTGCTAGTGACCCTAACCGGGTTTACCCACATTGAGAATTCGTTTTGAGATGCCCTCTAGCTTCTCCAGCAGACAGTAAACCTGACCGCTCGAAATATACACAGTCATTGTTTCAAATTTAGCGTTTTTTTCCAAAGTTGCATGTCACTTCGCTTTCGAACTACGTGGTAATACATTATTACCATAAAAACCAGCCGAGTATGATAAGTAGACGAAGTTTTTATATCCGCCATTTAGTCACTTTGTGCCAGTATGCAGGCTGAAGTATGAAGGGAATAACTCTCTAACAAAGTCATGAACTTTAGTACTGAGACATATTTCAAATTTTGTAGACACTGAAAAATGCATGAGACACCATAATTCACGGTACGTTTAATTTCCGGTCAGGGGGCATGCCGCACATATCTGTATAATCCTCATATTAAATTTTATCTGTAAAGATTAGAGCATGCAGTGGCTGACCTCCAGTCAATCCTTAAATGATTTATATTTAGGGTATCAATCATTTTTATCGTAGAAGGATTATTAATTGTTAATGCCTACGGCAGGATAATGAAAATCTTTCTGAAGATGTGACTTTAAATTGGGATGTAATATGCGAAATTGTTGGTAATGGAATTGCACCTTTCGGTGACTCATGGTACAACCTAGGCGGTTTGCAATTTTTCGGTTTTCTCTAAAGGAAGTAAATATATTTAAAAACAGCAATTTATTTTCACCGTTAACGGAATATGACGATTAACAAATGGATACATCAGTAGGGAAGTAGTCTGTGCCAACCGAAAATGTTGTGTGATGATTGGAGCTAAATTACTAATACTGTGAGAATGAAATCCATGTTCCAGTGCTCCAGGAAACGATGATTTCGATAGAAAATTTCTTGTAACATTCATTAGACTTAGAGCCAAAAAATGAGAAGCATACTGGAGTGATGTTTTCAAATTGTATTTTTTGAAAATTTCACTATTTCAATACGTAAATTATAAACTTTAACGATTGTTTCTTCAACGCCCGACGACGCCTTAGTTTCGCCGTAGTCTTTTAAAGTAGCTCTACCTGTCGACAGGCCGACGCCACACTCTTTACTACTTTAGATTGGAAAAAATTTGAAATAATCCATATTCAATAAGTCTAAATTCAATTAACCTTACAAAATTTCAATGCTTTCATATATTTTTTTCTTCATAAATAAAAAAACAGAATCTCATAACAACCGAAACTCGTTTACAAATCCATCAATCATTGTTTATGGATTGCCAATAGAAATTACTGCTTTTTTACATTTAATATATCACCACCGTCCCTCCTTACGGTAATATTTAATAAATATTTTATTATAAATAATTTATTTTCGAGTTTATAGTACAAATTCGATTTTTTGAATTTAGTCTTAATTTAGTTTTTCGAGTTTAGTTTTGAAATATTTTTTACATATTACCGTAAGGAGGGACGGTGGTGATATACATGTATGTGTAAAAATTCGAAAAATAGAAATTATACTAACTTGTACGAACTTGTAAAAAATGATAATACTAACTAGTTGTGATTAAACCTTATTTCAATCATGAATTACAATAAAAACGTTAGCTTTCACGAGAGGATATTTGTCAATTAGTGATTATTGAATGTTTAGAACGATAAACGCTAAGTAAATTGGAAAAAAACACTACCGTGTTTAATGATATTTTCTGTTTTTTTATACTTTTAAATAATTCTCTAACTTATCAACAGGGTAGAAGTACTTTTCCAGATTCCAAAACATGAACGATAATGTCAGTTATTCTGCGTCTATTTGGTGATCGACTGCATGGCATCCTCGAAATTCATGAAAAATTTTCGGGTCATTCCCGAATTGAAATCGGTTCTATCCTAAGTGCTGGCGCTCTCGGATGAACAACCAGAGATTCCTAGAGAACGTATCAATCGCTCTCTTTATTATCCATCGCATTCCCTTGGAGCTGAATGAGTCCTTCAGTGGCATTCTAAGTGGAATATCCTGAATACTGTCCATTGCATCTGATGGCAGTCAACTATATCTTGAAATGAAATACCTGAGCATTTAAACTGTTCCATTCAGCATTTTCCATTGCGTGTCGAAGTCCAAACAGTAAAATAAACATGAGAAGTCAGAGAATACCTGACGCCTCTACCTGACACCTCTAGCAAAGTATTATTTATTTGCCAAAAATAGTAACAGTCACAAGAGTAACAGCACACGCAAGTTAAAACAGCGGATATTACATAAAATGATTAAGGTACTTCTGCAGTAGCTTATACTTATGAAAAATTTCGCCATATGCTAAAGACAGCAAAATTACTTCATCTGTATAAGTATAATCAAGTATAAGCTATTTAGTTTGCTTTAATATAATTCGATTTTTGGATAATCAATAATCAGTGATAGAAGTTCTAGGCACAAGAGAAAATCATACACCAGATGTGTTCCAACTTATTTGAAAATTTACTGGACTGCGATTTCAAAATAGAAAAAAATGCGGCGTGAGACTCATAGCATGTCCAATGAAGTGTTATCATAGCTCACCTTTGACAGAACTCAATTGGATTCTGGGCCCTTTAAATCTCCATTCTTCCTCGAGTTTTATTGAAATGTAGAGTATGGCTAAACATATTATGACATGGAATCCCTCCTACAAGGATCCTCTATCCATGGGAGTTAATAAAAATTTAATAAAACTGGAAATTTCAATGAAGAAACTAACCTGATTTTTTCACTCCATTACAGTCTGTTCCAGTTTGACTATTATTTTTCAAAAATCTCATATTTTGATACGTGTATTATAATAATTATTTATTTATTTCCCGGATATTGTTGATGAATAAACAAGGAACAATAAAAAAATGAATGAATGTTTTGGAATTTGCTATTGAGCTGTTGACCTAATAACCCAATAACTTGACTATCCACTATCTCCACAATAATAACTTTTAAACCATTCCATGTCATTTCTCATGTGTCAAAGGCAAAAAAATAGATCAGACATGAGTATACAGCTGTGAAACATCAGCGAATACACGCAGTTCCCGGTTTCAGCAAAGCATCATCTATTAGAAAAAGACGGTAGCGGATGGTAATTGTTGGATGTTATGCAGGATTCTGGGGTGAGTTTGTGCATGGGGAAAAAATATTAACCGGCAACACTGCAACACTGACGGCTTTAAGCTCATCGTATGATTTATTGTTGGGGCGGTGATGGTAGTGTGTTTAATGTGTCGCGAGATGTATTCACTGTGGTTTCTGTTTACGCTTTGCATAGCAGTAGGACAATGGAAGTGATGTTTCTCACTAATGACAGGCCTCGATGGTATCCTCAATAACCATATCGTGGTGCTGTAACCCAGGACTGTTGGATTGTATGTCACCGAAGTATTTAGAATGGCTGTTCAGTGGACAATGGACATGTACGGTGACACTTGTTGGACATAAGTCCGTCGGTGTCAGGCGTCCGATGACGTGCCTCCCTGAATGTCATGCTGATCGAAGTGGATCCAGTGTCAACAATGCCTCCTCTCATTGGTATTTACGTGATAGGAATTGAGTGCTGTACGGTCTTGAAGATAGTTGAGATTTTTAAACTATTCTGTTCGAATGTTTACAGAGGAGAAGATCACTTACGCGCGACATACATCCGACACATAACATGTAGTGAGATCTTTTAGTCTTGAGTTATCAACATTCATCCTCAGAGTAATTTTCGAGTCACCCATTTGAACAGTTTTCTACCTAAGCTACGTTTCATCCCTTGTCTTCTGTCATAAGCTCGTGACATTTTAATGAATTGTCAAGCGTAAATTCTAGTCGTACGCAAATGGAGTGAAGCCACTTCGAGGAAGTAATTGAACTAAGATAGTAGATGATTGACATTTTTATTTGGGTCAAAATGTTGATAGTGAATGATTTGTTGTCATACGCGTGATGTTAAAATTTCACTTTCATTTATTTCCATGCGCTTCCCATAAATGTCACACGGATTTCATATTAAATATTTTTTCAAGAAAAAACTGACATTTCAGTACAAAGGTATTATTTATCCGTAGTGGTAAATGATTTTTCAATTTTTCTCTGAAAAACAAAATGTTCATCGAATCAAAATTAAGGCACTTGAATGAATTTAATTGAATGAAATATAATCGATTAAAGTCATAATTTCTATTCAGAAAAAGTTATAAAAATTCAGAGAGGTAATTGGTAGCTTTACAAATTTTAATTGCACTGAAATCGCAGCAATCTTCATTGCTGCATTGATAATGTCTCTCAATACGATCCTTGATTTTGATTTGATTTTGATTGTGATTTTTCTGTAGTTTGCTTGTTTAGTCGTTAAATTTATATTACTGAACTCTTTTATACGATAAAATTAATGATAATTGTTCCTCCACTCGACAGGTTCTATAGAAATGAATATATAAATAGACCATCGTAATTGAAAATTAATTGCAAAGAATATTGGCAACACGGTAGATGGAATACTTGAGAAGCTCTTTTGTCACCGTTTGAATGCGGTTCATTACATGGAACAAATCATTCTAATCATAGGCACTGCCATATTCATCAGATTAACTAGAATTACATTCTAAGGAATTCAATCAGTCGAGTACGCTGATATAGGAATTTGACCACCATCTCGTATTCCATTCATTATACAGAAAGTTTGCTTTATCATTCAACTCGACAGCGGGTATACGGCAAGTTTGATGCCTCCAGCTGGACTCGAGCCAAGTAATTATACAAAATTATTGTATATTGGAAAACGTCTATAGTTACGCTACTGCTGTGAATGCCTCTCAAGTATCAATTTATAGGATGAACTGCGCACAGATATCGGATGAAATTCAATTTCATGAATCAACTGCATGAAGGACGGGTGAATGAAATGAGAATTTTGTATCTCAGTTATCAACTTTACTATCGAATAACTAATGCATTACTAAGGCATTTTTTGAGAGCTTTGCATAATAAATTCTTCTTACTTAACTCTCAGTCAGCTCAGTTTCCATCTTAATATATTTTTTTAATGTATAAGATTTGATTTTCCATGTTCAAAATGGTCTCCCGCCGAAATGAGAAAATCGTGAAGCATGAAAATTGAGCAATTTCCGTCGGTGTGGTAAACCGAGTGAAATTATATTGATGAGAATCGTGAAGAAAATGCCGCCAATGTTACTAGAATATTTACAACTGAGGTTTTAATATAGGGTGAAATTGCAATTTCATGGACAGCTCAGTAGTAATTTCTGGGGAGCGATACTGAATTCAATTCAGGAGAAATGACTATTGGGATTGAAACTTTTCAATTGAAAACTCAATGAGTATCTATTCTATCCTGATTCTTATTTCTATTTCTCTTTAGATTGCTCCGATTCCGTTCAATTTTTGTGTGAAAATCACACCTGAAATTAATGACTTTCATTGACTTTTAATCGCATTGAACTATAGCATCATAGATATCAACATTTAAAAAATGAGTCTCCACTTGTGTCTTAACCTAGTCTATTTCTGACCTAGGGGGGTAAAATAAAAGACCCTTGCCCAAGGGCAGAATTATGAGTCGAGCCGAAAACGAGGTTGATAACTACGGGGGTAAAGGTATTTTATTTCACTTTCCGTAGTTAGAACCCGATTTTTCGATCCACCATAGGGGTAATAATTATTTCGTAACAAGTGAAAAAAAATGGTTTTTGGCGAGTGGGAGGTTTATATCACGGGCCGAAGGCGAGTGATATAATCCCACGAGTCAAAAACCACTTTTTTC
>JAPYZN010000567.1:0-26723 GCA_030522865.1 Psyttalia lounsburyi
ATATCGCCGAAAATGTGTCGAGCCAGCCGAAAATTGCGGAAATCGAAGGCTGCCAGCCGTCAAAAAATCGAAAATTCAAAAAATCCCTAAAAATGAAAAATGAGAGGCTATATCGATCGGAAATTCCCTCGTTACCCTCTTTTCTCCTTTTTTAATGTTTTTCTTTAGCGGGAGTGATTTTGTGATATTTTTTTTGTCTTTCAGAAAGAGGAAAAAATAAAAGTATTAAAACAACGTTTGGCCGAACGCGATGCGTCACGAGGAGGCACAGGCCACGTACCTAAGGACTCATTGATTGTTGCTGATTTCGTAACAGGCGAGGGAACATCAGATAGTGCCATTGGTGGGGGTATATCAGTTTATACGAGGTCTTCACGTGCATCTGCATCTGATTTTGAGTTTTCCGAGTCATATCTCTAACTTTCCATGCAACTCTATTTTCTACTCCATTATTTCTACCTGGAGGACTATTTCAATGCTCTCAAATCGATTATTTAATTTTTTTTTGTTTTCCAGTTGACGATTGCGAATTAATGAATTGCACAAAAATTATTGTCAACTTTGACTGCAAATTCATTACTTGAATGCTTCAAATTAATCGAAATTATCATAGGAACGAGAGAATTTTCATTCGACCGATAGTACAAACCGAAGTTTCAAGACCACTTGAGCTACAAAAAAAAACACCTGATCATTTTGTCATCGTCCCATCAACGGCAGACGCTAAAGTTGTTATTTTATGAATAATGGTTTATTTGGAGAGAATAATCTGAACATCAAAATGTTGGAGATATATTAAATCAAACGAAATCGGCCTAATCTACTCATTTTGTTTGATATTCAATCGTGAAAATAACAAAATGTCTTTCAATTTTAAAAGCAGAGATATTTATTTATTAATTCTCAATGAATAATTTTTTTAATGAAATTCATGACAAACATTTTACGTGGGAAAAAATTTAATAGAGTATCCGCTTAAAATCGCCTATTGAGCTGCACAAATTTCAATAAAAATTAACAGATGTAGAATTTTAATAGAATTTTATTCTATTTTATAGAAATTTTCTTAAAATTCTATTGGAACTCTTTGCCGATGATAGAAAATTCTATTGATAAACCAATTAATTTTTAACTTAATTCATAATCAGAATTGCTCATAAATTGTTTGAAATTCAATAGAAATTTTTATTGAATTCGCAAGGTTTTTTCTATTAAATTTTTTTGTCCGTGTATTGTTATAAAAATCATTTGTCACTCTTACGAAAGGCTTCTCTCGCTGAAATTTGGGTCCAACAATGCGAATAACTGAAACATTGAGAATTAAAAATCACCGGAAATCCGACTAAACTGATAATGCACAAATAATAATACCGAACAATTGCGCCGATAGCATTAGGGCATGAAGAAATTTCATGGAAAAATCAGGATTTCATTGATAATTCCAGATTTTTCTGCAGATTTATTTTTTTTCATACGTAACAATCATTGCATGTCATTCCTATTCGGAATACCATTGCACTTTAATTTTTTTTCTCTCTCCATTTAGACACATTGGAGACGCATGATTATTTTCATTCAATAGAATTAATGAAGTGCAATTAAATCTCGTTAGACAATCAGATATATAATTGATGTTTTGCTTATGTAAACCTCATGAAGTGTGCTCCCAAATTTAAATAATGCCAAATTATTAAATCTAGCCAATAATGATAAATAATTTGAGAGATAATTAGTGAAATGTCGTTGATGATCACGTAAGAAAAAAAATTCAATAGAAAATTCTATTGGTTTTTTCGTCTAAACATGATAAAAAATATTTCTCAATTTTCATTTTTTATATATTTTTATAGAGACCTCCAATTCACTTGAATTTTTACACACGAGAAAATTTGCTGGTAATACTCCACTCGCAGCTGATTTACCGAGCAATATCTCCGAATCTAAGTGAGATATTGAAAATTTCATAATTACCTTTTTAATAGCTCTCAATTAGTTCTCCAGAAAAGGTCGTAATAAAAATTATCCTGTTTGTCTCGAATTTCGAGATATTCAATGAAAACTATCAATTCCATAAAATAACGGCGAAAAAACGCCAGATTTTTCTGTCAATTTTTTTTCATCCGTGTCTTCATACGTGACGTCATACACTAGAAAATTATTTTTAAGATAAATATACAAGAGTCACGTGCTAACGAGATTTAACCACTGATAAAGGGTCAAGTACCATTCATAAGTAATTTGGGAGTCTTGATGAGGTGCTTTAACGTGAGATATTTCAATGTTCAGAAAGTGTATCGACGAAGAATATAAAAAATAAAATTGTCCCCAAAATCATGGATACACCAGAGAAAAAGTAAAAGAAAAAACATGAGTACCTGGAATATTATTTATGAATGGGTCAAAAGGTTGTTGAAAAATCGTGTTCTCCGTATTAAGTATTTTTTTCTCCTGTTTCTGTTTCTAGAGACGGACCACAACGGCTGAAAATTGGATATCATCCGTCATAATGAACCTAATTAAAATTGATTGGATCGTCGGACGAACCCTTCGATCAAGTCTGAAACGGTCGATTTTTTAAGATGAAAACAAAAAAAATACATTTCCGGTATAATGATTTCGTACATAAGTGTTCTCGTAGCGAATATCTGTACAGGTTGAGCCCGTTAGACTATTCGATGAATTCCTAATTGAACAGCTGATTGAATCTAGATAATTACATGTTGAGAAGCCGATATTTGTAGTTACAATATGTCGGATATTTCTTGGGGGGGAGGGAGGGAGAGATGCGTTGGAGTTGTTGAGGTATGAATTGTTCTCTATATTGATAACAGAATTATAAATATATGAACTAGAGAGAAGTTTTATTGAAGATTGTCCCCTCCTGTCCTAACGATTACAGCCAAAAATTCACAATTATTTTATACAACTCCCAATGCGACTATTAATTTAGTAATGCGCCCCCGAAATTTACGCCTCCCAATGATTATGTCCGCGTCAGATAATTTAGGATTGTCTAGTAATGTCTCGAGAGGTGAATTGGGTACCTGGGGGGAGGACTCCTAGGAATGGGGTGAATTGAATGCCAAGATTGGAATTAATTAATCAGAATGAAATGACATTTTCTTTGCGATGCGTTTATTGCAGGTCTTCTGTTTATCTCATTGTAAATTAATATCAATAAAAAAAATCAATTCTGTGGAGAGGAATTGGTTCGAGGAATGCTATCGCTATCTTCTGGCGAAGTTAGTGTCCATTGCACGCCCAGATCGTTGAATATTATTAATATTGGATTTTATTCGCGAGGCAACGGTCTCCACTTCGGTCGCCTTCACCAGATGTTTCCTGATGAAGTCCTTGTCATATGATTTATTCTTCTGCTCCTTCTTGTCCTGGTCTCGATACTTCTTGACATTCTTGGCTCGCTCCTTGTCCCTCCACGAGGCATTGGCCAACATCTCTTTCAGTCTTTTCTCCTTTTCCTCATCGGAGAGCTTGACTTTTTTCTTCGAGTGATGTTTGCCATCGTCTTTCTTCAATTTGTGGGACTCCTTGTGGTGTTTCGATGATTTATGGTGCTTTGATGATGATGATGGCTCTGGGCTAGCTCTTCTCTTGCTGACTAATTCCTTCAGCTGTTTGAGCTTCACTGGATTCTTCAACAACTGCGCCCTCGACTCCATTTCTTTCTTCTTAATTGCGTACAAGGGATCCTCCTGGAGTTTCTTCTGCAAATCGACTTGTTCATTGCCGGAGAAAAATCTCAGAGAGGGTGGTACACATTCTGATGGACAAAAAAAAATTATTCTAATGATAATTGAAGCGATAATGGTATCAACATTAAATGAGGAATTATTTGGAAGAGGTAACAAACCATATTCCACATGATTGCTGGGCATTTTATTCCTCTCAGCATCTCTTTCAGCCTGCGCCTGCTGTTCAAAGGTCTTATCGATTGTCTTTCCTATGAGGTATTCCTCCCTGTTGATTCCCTGATTGGGGCCCTTGTACATCCAGTCCAATTTCTTGTCGTCCTTCTTGGTTATTACTCCCTGCTGCATCGCATATTTCTTCATGTCCTCTCTGTCCTTCTCCATCTCAATATCTCGTTTTAATTCCGCTATTTTCTTCTTTTCACGGCTGTCCTGTTGCTCCGCCTTCCAGACCTTCTCCATGTTCTTCATTGTCGAGGGGTGCCATGACTTTTTCAGGTTCTGATGAGAAAATTGGTTAATTAATTAAATCGCCAATCACAAATTAATTGCGCACTGGGGAATAATTTAATGGGGGGGATGAGATTGTTGTTAGAGAATTCCTCGAAGCAATTAATTATAAATAATATTAATAAAATCTTCAATCGTCAATGAATCTCTCATTACGCGGGATGTAATGAGGGATTAATTATTACGTATCGAGGTTTGGAGGTTAATGAGGGTATTCTCCTTCAATTTGCGAATTGAAAGGATTTTTAAGAACATTATTATTATTATTATTTACTTACTAAATCACCTCCGCCCATTTTGATTGCTCTTCCTCTCAACAATCGCCAAAAAAATCACTCGACAATAGCAAAAACAATTTTTTGGAACGTAAATCCTAGTGTGAGTGTAAATAAAAAATCAGATGTCAGATGAAACAACTCCAGGATGACGAAAAACATAAACAGACACAAAAATATACACAATTGCATATGCTCAGCTGTTCACTGCTTGTTAGCTGCAGTCGATAACGACCATGAGTTCCAGATGAGCTCAGGAGATGGCGACACAGGTCCCTAGGGTGAAACACTCACTCGCCAAAATCCGAAATCTCCAGCCGTGTGGAGGATAATTAGCGATAAAAATTTGATTATCGGGAGATAAACAGTTCACCCTGAATACAAATTGATTGCAATTTTTTTATTGAAGTATTTGCCATCGGAGCAACATTGCCACTTGACTTTCGGGAGTCAGTTTACCCTGGCCAATCGCCGTCCCCTATTTCAAATCCAAACGGTCTGGCGTCCACCGGCTGGCAACCGTTCACTCGTCGTTTCAGTTGTTTGTTCGTGCTACTTTTGTGTGCCGTCGAGATTCCTATTTTTGTTGTTGATAAGAAGCAATTAACCTCAGAAAATATTTATCAATACCGTCATTGGAATCCGGGGTCCTTCTACCATCGACTTCAGGCAATTTTTGTGGAGTTGGGACGTTAAATGGGGACAATGTAGCTTGAACATTTTGACCTTCTCCACCCATTTCCCTGCCATGACCGAGGAATCACAATTTTTCCTCATTTCAAGTGATAAAAACTGTTAATTTGTTGACAAACGTGTCCCAGTTAATGACAAAGTGCCTGAGTGTTCAGAATGATCAGTATTGGATTAAAATAACCTCAAAAAGTGTGTGACTCGACAGAAAAAAAAAATCGCCCAATATCTGGGTATGTCTTTCAGTGGACAATTAATTCAATTGAAGTTTTGAGTTTGTGAGTGTCTTATCTGTTTTATTGTGGAAATTAATCAACATGTCGGACAACATCAAAGTTGCGATTAAAGTTCGCCCTTTGATAACCAGAGAGAAGAGGGACCAATTACCGGTGCAGTGGGCAATTGAGAACAACAAGATCGCTCAATTTGATCCTGAGACGAAGAGGAGAGGAGAAACTGAATACACATTTGATTATATATTCGATCAGAAGTCTACCAATGAAGATGTGTTCAAGGCAACTGTTGAGCCAGTGGTGGGGGCGGCGATGCGAGGATTCAATGGTACCATTTTTGCATACGGCCAAACGTCCTCTGGCAAAACCTACACAATGATGGGTACGAAACAAGAGCCAGGTGTGATACCCCTGGCAGTAGAGGCAATATTTGACTACATAATGAAGGATGAGACTCGGGAATTCGTTCTGAGTGTCTCGTACATCGAGCTCTACAACGAAAAGGTGAACGATCTCCTGGACACGAAGAACCAGGACCTGAAACTACGAGAGGACAACGGAGAAGTAAAGATGGACTGCAAAGAGGAAGTCGCTCATTCTGTCAAGGACATTCTCATAGCAATGAAACGAGGGGAGAAGAATCGTAGCATTGGGGAAACAAATATGAATGAGAAGAGCTCCAGGAGTCACACGATCTTCCGAATAACTATAGGAAGTGTATTGAGAAGTGATCCCGATGGTGATGCTATTGTGGCACAGTTAAATCTTATTGACTTGGCAGGATCTGAGCGAGCTAAGGAGACTGGAGCCACTGGTGACAGATTCAAGGAGGGTAAACACATTAATCTGTCACTCTCTACTCTTGGACTGGTTATTAATCAGCTGAGTGAGAGCCAGATTAAGGGAAAGGGCCATAAGGGAGCGGGACACATTAATTACAGAGACTCTAAGCTCACGAGAATTCTTCAGTCAAGTCTTGGTGGCAATTCATTGACTACCATAATCTGTGCTGTCACACCTGCTGCTGGAGACGAGACCTCTTGCACTCTGGCCTTTGCCCAGCGGGCGAAGGGCATCAAGAACAAGCCCAAGGTCAATGAGACGGGGAGTGATGAGGCACTGGTGAAGAAATTTAGAAAGCAAATTCACAAGCTCGAGGAGAATCTCAAGAATATGTCGAAGGCGTTGAAGGAGAAGGACGAGAAGCTTCAAGATGTTGAGATACTCAAGGGGAGGATTGAACTTCTCAAGACAAAAGTTCTTTGTGGGGATGGGTCTAGGAGTGATGGCAGGAAGCACAGAAGTCAGTCCACCAGGAGGAGGACCTGGGGTGGCTGTGTAACTTCTGCTCTTGATTCGCCTGTCACTTGTCAATTACCGACTATTCCCGAAAGTGAGCTACCCGCTGAAGATCCGGAGGAGAAGAAACGTTACATCAAGAGGAGACAGAGTGTCTTCAGGAATGTCAAGATGGTGGAGCATGATGAATCATTCTCGACTAACTGGGAGGATTTTGAGCTACAGCTGATTAAGGATGAGGAGGAGAAGATGGCGAGGTGGTCCAGTGAAAGCACAGATTTTCCTCAGGATCCTCGTGATGTTGATTGTCGTCGAGTGAGATTTGTCGAGGAACGCGATATCGATTATACTGATAACTGTGATAATACGGAATGTGTAACACCCGAGAAGACAAAATCTGATGACAGTTCGTCCCCAGGAACTCCCAAGACATATCTCCGTCAGCAGATCACTAATCTCCATCTTGAGTATAATCAATTACGCTCTTACACAACTCTAGAAAAACTGGTGCGACAGGAGACGATCGCCCAGGAGCCGACGGTGGAGTTCCTGCAGAAATCCCTCCTCGATAGCGAACAAATTTGCATTGATATCAATAAAAAATACTCTGAGCTGCAGAGTGAACACTCCATTCTCAAGAGTCAACACCAGGAGTCACTGGCTGAGTGCAAAGTCCTTCGAGAAACCATTGAAAGTCTGAAATCGTCAAATGAGCAGATGCCAACACTCGAGTCAGAGAGGAATTTTTACAAAGCCAAGCTCACGGAGACAATGAATAAATTGAAAATCCTGGAGGACGAGACTTCCTCGCACTCTTATGCCATGGAGCTTTTAATTAATAAACACAAACTCAGGGAAAAAGAACTGGAGAATTGTCTGAATTCAGCCTGGGAGGAGTTGAAATCAACAAGGGATGAACATGACAAACAATTTGACAACAGAAATGACAATAATGATTCATTAAGAATTTTAGTAAGTGAGTTGACAAATAAATTGACTTCCGCGGAGCAACAAATTGAGGAAATAACGAATGAAAACCGAGAATTAAATGCAAAACAGAATTTATTGACAACAAATGCCGACGAGGATGTTAAGAATCATGAAAAAATTATTGACGAGCTGAACAATAAAATTAAGGAATTGAAAGTGGCTTTGGACTCGAAAAATTCGGACATTGAAGATCTCCAGAAGTCAATTTCTGCTGGAAAAATTGAGGAAGAACTTCAAAAAGAGTTGGAGAACGATGAAATATCGATGTATTCTGAGAAGATCAAGGACTTGGAGAAGAAGATGGACGAGAAATTGATGGAAATTTCTGCGCTGACTGGAGCCCACGAGAAGACATTACTGGAGAAGTCTGAAGAGCTCTCCCGAGTCACCGAGAGCCTAACAAATGCAATTAAACAGCTGGAGTCTGACAACGAATCCCTGAAGCGACAATTGCTCCAGAAGACTCAAGAAGCCTCACCACCTCCAGCTGCTGCAGCTCTGGAGAACACTCTGACATCACCGACTATAAATCCTGGAGATTCTCCCCTGGAGACCTCAAAATTGCAGTCACAAGCGGAGGAAACGAGACTGAAACCTCAGTTAAATGTCCGAACTGCTGACAAAACAATTCTGGAGGAGAGTATGATCTCCAACATGAGTTTCTTCAATTCTTTCTCCCTGGAGAAGTCTCTCACCCCGACAGACTCAGTCTTCACTAACGAGACGATGTCCTCAACTGTAAATACAACTATAAGTGCAAGCCTATTGGATCCAGACCAGAGTCTCCTCCCGGAATCTCAGCTCCAGGCACTGACCTCCAAAAGTCCAGATCAATTGCTGTCAGTGATCATGGCCCTGGACAAGGAGAATCGAAAATTGATGAAAGAGTTCCAGCAGAAGACACTGGAAACTGATGAAATCAAAAACTACATTCCCACATTTAAAGCTGACGTTGAAAATCTTCGGGAAACTGTCATTATACTGACCAATGAAAATGCTGAACTGACGATGAAGCTGGAGCACGAGAGGGAGCACTCTGAAGAGATAAAACGATCCTTCGAGAAACAAATGACAAATATTATAGAGGAGAAGAGAAGTCTGGAGACTCTGAACAAAAGCATGAACAATTCGGGAATTAATCTCATGAATTTCAGTGTAACAATTCCTGGTGATGATGTTCAAGGGAGGGTGGATTCGTTGACAGCCGAGAATAATCAGTTGTCCTCTGATCTCATGGAGAAGCTGGAGGAACTGGAGGGAATCAAGAAGAATTTGGAATTGATGAGAAAGAAGTGTGAGAATTTTGAGAAGGAGAACGAGGATCTCTCGAATAATCTCATGGAGAAGATCGAGGAGTACGAGGGGATTATCAAGGGCCTCAAGGAGGATTTATTATTGAAGAGCGATCCCTGCAAGAAGTGTGGACATCTCTCTGAACTTATCCAGGCGAGGAAAACTCTGAAGATGGAGGTTAAATCGGCTGACAAGAAATTGGAGAATTTGAAGGAGGAGTTTGTGAGAAAATCGGCGAGTGTTGAGAGACTCCAGGAGAAGGCCAAGGAGAGTATTGATGTCTCGGGACTAATGGACGATACTATCTTCAATGGAAGTATTCTGGAGGCACCAGAGGGCATTGACACTGTTTCCTATGTCGAGGAGAAGGTGCAGAAGTTGCACAGTGAGCTGGAGGGATTGAGGACTAACTATGATAGTTTGACAATTCTTTACAATCAGAAGTGCCAGGAGATCGAGAGCCTGAGTGATAAGAAGATCGATAAGATCCAGGAGGAAGTCCAGAGGCACAAGGACGATCTCCAGAAGTTCAAGAAGTCCATTAATAATGTTAGTAATGTCCTGGAGAAGTTTAAGGACGAGCAGTCGACGGTTGAGAGGGAGATGCAGGCTCTGAGAGAGCAGAATCAATGCTTGATGGAGCGGGTGAAGGAGGAGGAGAGGATTCTGCTGGAGTCGAGAGCTGCTGGAGAGGCTCTGGAAAGCCTTCAGAAAACTGTGGATAATTTAAATGAAGACTTGAGGAATTCTGGGGATGAAAATAATCGTCTCATTGACGAGATTTCTTCACTGAAATCACAGATCAATGATCAACATATTTCTCCGGAAGTCCAGGAGCTGGAGGAGGCAAAATCCTTCCTGATGAAAGAGGTGTCTCAACATTTCGAGGAGTCTCCAAGAATGACAGATCTTATACAGCTCTTCTCTACAAAAATTCTCCAGGAGTTTAAAGCCTCTGGAGAAAAATTGGAGAGCCTCCAGAAGTCCCTAGACACCTTGACTGAAGATCTGAAAAATTCCAGAAAGGAAAATACTCGTCTCATCGATGAAATATCTTCACTGAAATCACAGATCAATGATCAACATATGTCTCCGGAAGTCCAGGAGCTGGAGGAGGCAAAATCCTTCTTGATGAAAGAGGTGTCTCAACATTTCGAGGAGTCTCCAAGAATGACGGATCTTATACAGCTCTTCTCTACAAAAATTCTCCAGGAGTCTACAGCGTCTGGAGAAAAATTGGAGAGCCTCCAGAAGTCCCTAGACACCTTGACTGAAGATCTGAAAAATTCTAGAGAGGAAAATACTCGTCTCATCGACGAAATATCTTCACTGAAATCCCAGATCAACGATCAGGATATTTCTCCAGGACTTCAGGAACTGGAGGAGGCAAAATCCTACCTGAAAAAGGAGATATCCTCTCTTCAGTCGTCTCAACAGTTCGACGAATCCCCGTTGATAATCGATCTCATACAAATCTTTATCTCTACAATAATGGCAAAAGAGAGTGAAATTATCCAAAAAATCCAGTCCCCCCACAAAAAAGAAAAACTCAAGCTTGAGGAGGAGAAGAAACAGCTGATCGACGCAGAGAAAAGGACGATGCTGTGGACGAAGGAGCTGGAGGCTGACGTGGAGAGACTCCAGCATGATCTATCAACAGAAGAGTCGAAGAAGTTGGCGCTTGAGGAAGAGATATCACGTCTGAAAAATCTCCTGAAGGAGCTGAACCACGAGAAAAATCTACTGGACGAGAAGGTGAGGGTGATGGAGACCGATTACGTGACACTCCAGTCAGATCTGGAGAAGTACTCGAAGGGCTCGGTCTCGGAGGAGTCTAAGTCATTGAGTCCGGAGGAGTACGAGAAGATTCTGAAGACTAAGGATATCGAGCACTCGTCCAAGATTCATCAGCTGGAGCAGGGGCACCGGGTCAAGGTCCAGGAGCTTGAGAATTCGCTGGAGTGCCTGAAGACAAAGAATATGGAGTTGAGGAGGTGTATCGAGGGCCTCGAGGCCAGCAAGGAGAATTGCCAGGCCATTATCGATCTCAAGTGTATTGAGCTTGAGAAAGCAATGAATAGCGTCGATCGGCTGGAGAATGAATTGGCGAAGACAACAGCTGCTTGTGATAATCTCAAGGGGAGCTGTGACGAGCATCTGGGGAAGGTCGAGGAGCTCACAAAATTACTGAAGATCAAGTGTGATAAACTCTCGGAGATGAAGAATCAGATTCAGATGATAACTCCAGAGTATGAGAGACTCAAGGATGAGTCGCTGGAGAATCAGTCAAGATTGGAGAAGTACAGGACTGAGATTGAATTCTTGAGGGGGGAGAATATGAAGGAGCGGGCCAAGTTGGAGGAGGTGCAGGATACCTTGAGGAGTCAGGAGATCAAATCGGCGGCTTTGGAGAAAAATCTTGCCGAGAGCAAGAATTTAAATCTGATGATTCAGGGACAGCTCCAGGATTTGGGCGAGAAGATCGAGACTCTGAGGGGGGAGAACGAGTCTCTTGTCAGAAAAATCCGGAATAGCACAAGCAAACTCACTGCTGAGAGGGACATCGAGGATCTTAAGGATGAGAATGCTGGATTGAAAAAGAGTCTGGAAGGGGCCAGCAACAGAATCCTTGAGCTTCAATCTCATAAAGCCCAGCTTCTCTCCGAGATAACTGACATGAAATCTCAATTCAGTACACTCCAGCCTCAGCTAGAAATTCTACAGTCGAAAAATGAAAAACTATCGAAGGAGAACAAGGAGCTGGATGGAGAGATGGATCTGATGCTTCAGAAAATCCGCGAGCTGGAGGATCACAGTGTCAATATGGAGAGGAAGTACTGGGATCTGACGGAGGTGATTGACGCCCAAGAACCGTCGTACAATGTACTGAGGGAAAAATACGACAAATTGTCTGAGGATTTCGAGTGCCAGTCGATGAAATGTGAATTTTTATCCAAGGAAAATACGGAATTGAAGGCAAAAGTGAATTCTGAGGTGGCCAATAGCTCCAAGAGCAACAGTTCGTCGAGATCGGCGAGCCCCACTCCAGGTGTTGCGACGAGAAGAAAGAGGCGAAGTGATCTTTTCAATCAGAATCGTCCCCAGGAGCTGGCCCAGGAGTTCGTCGTGGCTGAGGAGAGAGAGTGCAATTGTGAGAGCTTCAGAAAGACTATTACAAATCTTGAGCACGAGCTGGTGCTCAAGAAGGGCAAGATAACAGCTCTTGAATTAAAAATATCTGGCTTGTGTGTGCCTTACAAGAAGAAGTGCCAGGATTACGAGGAGACATTGGGCATTGCCAAGCGAACAATTCACGAGCTGCAAAGGAAGGTCGATAGGCTCGTGGAGGAGCAGGGGAAGGCCAGCAATTGTGAGAAATGCAAGTTCTGGAGGGACAATAGGAGAGACGCCGAGAGCCAGTGTATTCCTGAGGTTATGATTGGATTTATGGCTCCCAAGTCGGGAATTATTCAGGACCAAATCATATACGATAGGAAAATTGAAAAATTAGAGAAAGAGAAAACAATCCTAAAGAGTATTGCCAGCTCTCGTCGCTCGGAAATCCACTTGCTGGAGAAGAAAGTGAAAGAGCTGGAGCTACAGTTGCAGTTCTGTCAGACTAAACTCAGTGACACTCTCAGGTAAGCCCAAGTCATTTGTCTCCGGCAGGTATTCCATATGACAAATGATTTATTCTCTGCAATATTTCAATTGAATAATTCATTAGTTATTGATTGCTGTATTTTATTGCAGAGTCACGGGTGATATCAGTGAGGAAACGAAAGAGAACGTACCCTCAAATATCATGGGAGCCATTTGTCTTAACTAGATCAGTGATCCATGAATATATTTTTCGTGAGAGTATTTAATAGCTGAATGGTATGACTTATAGTTTTATTCAATTAAGTAAGCTTAGTGGTATAATGTAGATATTTTCGAGAGGATGTCAGTGTTCATGATATAGAAAGTATTTTTTATTAAGGAAATATTTTTATTGAGAACGACGAAGTATGAAATAAAATTTCTATCATCTTTGCAATGAAAATTGTGTCATTTGTGGGTTTCTCTAGTTGAGTCTGTCGCCAATTGTCGAGTGGAATTAATATTAATTAGGAGAGGAAGAGCGAATTTTTAATTAGCCGGCAAATGATTGGCGAGTTAATCGGCGCCCGGCCGATTTTTTAAACATCCCAGATGATTTTACCGGAATTGTTGTTCGCTGAATTAATATTTTTTATATCTCCGGCTAACTAGAGGCCGTAAGCATGCGTGCAGTTGTCCGATTCTAGTCATCGATAAGCAGAAAATTAATTGAGCGATAAATATTGACTTCTAAACTCTAAATTAATGATTTTCAGAGTTACCAAATGATTTAACATCGCTTAATGCGAATTAAAATAATTTTTTATCACTTTAGCTGCCAACATTTGGCCATATGAAAAAAACAATTAATTATAAACAAACTATGAATTCCTAAATGATAAAAGTGCACTCCTAAACTATCCTAAATCATTACCAAATGATTTAAATTAGTGTCATTGGGGAATTAATCACCTGCTGGTTAAACGTGCGTCGACCTATCTCTCGTAGAATGCTCAGGGTTCCAAAGAATCGAGAGGACAGTTCCCAAGTGTCTGTCAAGTTACCTAGATCCAAACCAATCTAACAATAGTAATTTCCCTCCACTCCAATTATCCAAAATTGTTATAAACAAACAACAACTCAAGCATGAGAGCTACAAATCCCCAAGAGGGGGGAAAATAGCACTCCCTGAGGGAGATAAATCAGTACCAGATAATCATTAAAATATGTCAACTATCATCCGCGATTCACCGACTGTCAGCGAAGAATATACACCCACCAGACGTCAACAATTCTCCGGTGAGAGCATAAAAATCCCAGAAATAACTCTTTAATCCTATAAAAACAACAACAATTCATCTATCATTGGTCATCTCCTGTTGAAGGTTATGTATACAAAATATCCAAGTGTAAGGATACGTCTGGCTGAGCTGTATCCACAAATATCACTCACAAATCTCTGATTCTCCAATGATATCAACAATGTCATCCCCTTACAAACTCGATTTGAATCTCCGTCAAATAGCAATGGTCCAGACAGCGATAAATTGCTGGGAGCAGTCTCATATAAAACGTAAAATAAAGGACTTCTTTCTTCAACACGACAGCTATACAATTTGTCGTAGAGAGTCCGAGGAGAAGATCGAGTGGACCTATGAGATATTGGAGAATGTACGAAAACAAAGACTCCTTCCTGACTCAATGAGAGACGAGATGACATATATGATAACCTCAATTGGTGATAGAATGATAGAATGGCTGAAGTACATCACGGAAAAACTCGAGGGCTCGAGACAGAGGATTCCAGCACTCGCCCATTACCTGGACAATATTATCTGGACAAATTATGGTACCGTAGATGTTGTGAGAATATTCAAGTCACTCTGTGTTGATGGAAAAATTACAGACATTCCTTATATGTACGAGGAGGCTTGCAATTACTGCCTAGAGGAGGACATTGAGAGGCTCTGGAAGAAGTCATCCCTTGATGATAGAGATGCCATAGCCTGGAAGAGTCGGTGGAACATTGGAGACGAGTGCAATGTTCATTTATTGGTCTATTGGAGATGGTATATATCGGACAGGAAGTCCCATCTGTTCATCAAGTCCTCGTCTCCTCATAATTACGATGAAATCTATGACTTCAATCATTCGGCAAAGGAGAATACATTCCGATTGTCTGCCATTGGTGGTTATGATGTGGCTGTCAAGTATTTTTATAATCAATTGACTGATGATGAGAAGAGCAGAAATTTGGTGGAGACGACGGAAATTCTGTTGAGGGATAAGATATTACCGAGTGTTATGTCCACTGAGGAGGATTACACCAGCAGATATATTGATATTCTAGTGTTCTTAATGCAACAGATGACGAGTACACAGAGAAATGAATTGTTGAGCAGACACAAGGACGATATACTCAAGATGTTGCTGACTAATTGGCCATGGCAGGCACTTTTTATTCCTACACTTGAGCAAACCTGGGAGTACTTCTCGAGTCGTGAGTTCAAGGCATTGATAATGGCTATTGTCGAGGCTATTCTCGATGAGTATGAGCTACGAGAGATCAAAGAGACTAGTACTCAGTGTATTTTATTTGAGACTTGGGATAAAGCACCGGTGGCACTCAAGGAGGGGGTCGTCAGGGATTGTTGGTTATTTTTTGATAAATGTCTCCGAATAATGCAGGATATAACATTCACCAAGTATGTTATCAATGATCCTGATTTGAAGGTGTACAGGCAACAATTGTTGGACGATGGTAAGGATTATTATTACTATCTTATCATTGAAAAAAAATACAATGTCATTGAGAAAATAATGGAGGAGATATTGTTTACTGATGATGAGAGAATCAATTTTAAGAATAAAATTGATTCAAGTCATATTAGTGAGTATTTTATTCTCACGTGCCAATACTGCTCAGCTGATAAATATTTGAATTGGCAGTTTGGTAGTAAAGAGGAGAGAATTAATTTTAAAAATAATGCCAAAAGTGATATGACCTGCAGTTCAATTATATGTGACATTTGGAGGGATAATGAGTCGGTTGAGCAGGCCAAGAGGGAGAGTGATATATTCTTCAGGTGGTTTTTGTATGAGGAGAGAGACAGGGAAAATTTGAGGAGCCAACTTCAGAGTAGCATTAAATTTGGTAAACTATTGGTTAGACTTCTAAGACGATGCAATGAGGACAAGTTCAGGGAATTTTTGGACTCCTGTCAATTCACCCAGGATGAGGTAGATCGGGTGAAAAGCCAGACCTCGGAGGCCATCAAAGCCGAGGACATTGAATTGCAGAATAGAATGGAGGACAGTAGACGGCTCTTCATACAGCAGCCATGCCGAAATTTTCGGTTCCAGTGATTTTTCTTTTACTCATTTTTGGATAATTGGAGTGATTTTACTGTACATATTACCCGATAATTGCATTGACAACTTATGTTGTAATGTGCAAATATGTGGATAGAATTAAATTGTGGTAAACGATAGTGTTTTTAACTGTAAATCAGGAATATTGAGTATATTAATTTGAATGGAGAATTGATTGTTTAGGGGAGCTGTGAAAATTAATTTCAGGGGATACTTTTCAATTGTCTCGAGTCGTCTGAATTTTATTACTAAACAATATCTAGAGAGCCATTCGCGATAACGCAAAGTTTGATACTCTGCTGTTTTCCCTCAATATTCCAAGAGTCTCTTCAATGAGACTGTTGTTTATTCAATCATCAATATATTATTAAATTATCAGAGTGAAATTAACTTTTTGTTATCAGATCACCTAAAAATAGAGAAATGAATAAAATTCAACAACTTCGGTCATAAAAAAAACATCTGTATTTCAATAAGTATCGTTGTAAAGATAATCAATGTCTTAAATACTAAGTGTTGTACCTAATCTCATCAGTTAGATGATACAGTCTATTTGGATAAATCTTTGAGGTAATTCCAATGACATTATAATCAGCGATGAATGAATTCCATTGAACACTTGTTAATAGGAATATTTTATGAGTTCTCAGTTGCACTGTCAGCCATTGCATCAACCGATCACTTGTCTGCCTCAAATTTATGTAAAAACTAGCAACAATATATAATTTATAAGTCGTTGTCACTGGGAATATTTTTCAATGCGTCGCAACAACCCAATGATCATTTGCTGTTGAATAATCCGCCCGTTAATCGTTACCCTGGCCTCGGCGCTGAAACCAGGTGTGGATCATCATCCGCCAGGTTCAGTGACAACCAATTAATTATGTTCAACGATACGCCTTGTCCTTCTCAGCGAAGGCGAACAAATCGACACTTGGAATGGCTTGAAAATCAGTGCACGAGACTAATTGATTTTTATCATTAATCCGTAAAAATGCATTTGGCTGCATTCGTGATATGTTATTGCTGTTGTCGCAGATGACTCTAGCCAACGTTACACGTCGCACTTGAGTCAATTGTTCGTTTGTGAAGGGACGAGGCTGAGCCATGGAATCAAAGAAATAACGATCAGTCCATTGAGTCCGGGCGAATTGTTCAGCGAGGAGACACCTGAAGGTGGGCCCCAAGAGACTGTCCTCAATGGGCTTCTCCACCATTCCACCGACGATGAGGTCAACGTCGTCTGGATGATTATAAAGTCCCCTCAATTTTGTCACAATATCTCGTGGAATGTGATCGTTAAAATCATCGAAAGTGTTTGCCGAGGAGAAGCCACAGTATTTGCGATAATTATTGTAACCAGGAAGCCCATGGTCTCGGCCACGTTGAATATCTAGACTGATAATGTCAAGGCCCATTACGTTGTTGGCTGTTCTGAAGAGATTTTGAGTCATATCAGGTACTAAATTCATGTCCATTTTGCCAGAAGTCTGGCTAGTCAATCCACGAAGAAGACCATCAAATGTCCCCTCACTCTCGATGATTCGGGGCTTATAAAAATTCTCGGACAATGTCAGTGTGCCATTGTTTCGTCTATCGTCGTCAGTCATACTCAACTGGCCACTTTTCAGTGAATTGAGGAATCTCAGTACAGCTGTTGAGGCTTCATTGCTCACTGCTGGATCCTCGTAAGAATTGTAATTAATTCGTCGTTGCGGGGGATTGGAGGTAAAGCCAAGTGCCACTGCATACTCTTCTCCGAGAATAGTTGGAAGCCACTCTTTGTAGGTTATGTGCTGAATTTCAGCGATGACAATACGCCTGGCCTCCTGATATAATTTCTCATCCGACCATGTTGGATTGATTTTTGACAGTTCCTCAGCTATTCGGTTGTGCTCGCGCAGCCAAATTGTGTGCATTACAGCCAGATGAGGCTCAAAATTGACACGATCGTCGCCTGATCTGTAACAATTGTCGGGATCCTCGCAGGCATCAGCTGCTAAATTACCATCAGTCTTTGGCAAGTAAGAGAGTCCATTGTGATCTTGGGTACGTAATTTACCACCTCTGAATGACCTCAGCTCCTTAGCTCTGTCATCACTAGCTCCATAGATGGTGGAGCCATCCAGGAAGTGTGTTACTTGGTTCATCTGCTCGATTGGCCCGAAACTGCAGTCGGTTTTTACTACTGGCAGTGATCGAACGTAATTCATACAGCGAATTCTATGAACTCCATAGACTGGATCGTTATCAGGTACTGGGATAGGGGCGCAGTGGGGGTGGAAGTGGCGAGGAGCCAGGATAGTTCCCTCTGGGGTGCAGCAGGAGATCGGCTCCTTTGTTGTAACTGTTGGAAAAATAATACCTCAATTATTTAATTTTTAGACTAACGTCAGCGACAGCTGTTCCTCCTCTGAATGAATTAATTCGGTGGGTTCATTTTAATTATTCAGGAACTTTTTTAAAATAGTTTCCAAATTAATTGCGTACCCATTTTACGGACGACAGTGTGAGCCATGTCATGAGCAATGAACTGGCTCCACTGCATGACAGCGAGTGTCTTGGAGACGTCGAATTGATCGGCTGCCCCGGAGAGGCTTGTACTGAGGACTCTGGCTCCCGGCAATGAGTTGGGCTTTTGGGAAGCGCTCCGTAGGCGTTGAATTCCTATTGGTCATCGAGAATTTCATTACAAAATCAGGCTAACTCTATATAATTATTTTTTGATGACCCTAGCAAACGAGGAGAGCCAGGCAGAATGGACAGGCTCAGAACAGGATTCCTCAATTTTTTAAATAACAAAATGTCCCGCTGGCTTTACGCAATCAGGAAGATCGTTGCCTCACGTGCGGAAGGCTCCGAGTCCAATACTCGCCCGGGTAGAATAGGATCTAATAATTTGTCCTGCTCATCATCGCAGAATATCCTCTAATCGACGTAATGTCAAAAAATAATTGTCTGAGATTTCCTTTAAAGTTCAGTGATCTTAACTGGTTTAATTTAGTTTAGTTCTGGGGAAAAGTCAGTTCTGCCTCGCTCTCGATTACAAAAAACTGCCAATGAACCTACAGGAGATCGACGATTTAATTCTCCCAGTAATGAATCGTCAGTGGAAAATAAAAGCGTCGAATATAAAATGACGAACTCCTAATAAAATCCCAGATGATCATGGACATGATATATGCAGACTTTCCAATCCTTAAAGTACGCTTATTCTAATTAATTAATATAACCGAATTATTTTTACATACACTATTTGGTGGTAAACCGCTGCCGAGCGACACTCGGTACTCGTATATGTGTGTTCACTGACACAACATATTGAAGTATCTTAAGTTTTTATGTGCATTATAATTACACCATTGCTGTAATACAAATCAAATACAGCATTGTTAAATTTGAGAAATAATGGAAGTTGAGTTACGGCTCTACCTCCTTCCTTTTTTTATTTTTTTATTATTATTCGAGTGCTAAATTGGTGGAGTGATAATGGTGGCGCCAACATGTGTCCCAATCAATGCTCCTCATTTTTCGAGAATGATGAGGACATTAATTAATTAATGATTCATTAAACCCTCGCTCGGTAACTCCACGAATATCAAGAGTTCATTTTTTTTTCGCTCTCTTCAGTGGTAAATTTTTTTTTATTGAGATTACTCGCGAGAGAGGGCTTAATGTGAAGTGGAAAGAGGAGACAATTGCAAAAATAATTACAATTATAATTCTAGGCTCAAGTAGAATTTTTTTCGAGTACTCTGATATTTTTCATTCTCATTAATTCAGTGAAAGTATTGATAATTGTTCAAGGAAGCGGTTCTAGAAAAATATAAAATTGTATGAATTTTTTACACTTGACTCCAGCTGTTGACCACTATGATCCATAAATTACAATAATTAATTAATGAAAGAACATTAACATACCGTCTGCATAGGAGGGAAATAGAATTCTCGAGTAGGCAGTAAGTGCACTGCCCCATCGTGGATTCTCAAGGTTATTGCAAGATCCATCTATAGTGCGATAATGAGCATTAGCTCGACATGAAATTTTTTGCCTTGCCGCGCATGTTTCACCAATAGCTGTACTATCCAGTTTAAATGTCGACACGAAGCGAGCGCATGCCTCGTTACTCACACCAAATCTGTAAACACATCGCGATAATAAATTCATAAATTTTTCTTTTATAACTCCGTTTTATTATGAAGTCTTCACTGGTCGTTTGAGGAAAAAAAAAAACAAAAAAATATTGTTTGTCTGGATAGAAATAGTTGGAGATAAACCAAAATTGCGTAATTAAATTCTATAGATGTTATGCGATTAGATAAATCGGATATTATCGTCGGCACTTTATTTATTATGTTTACGGAGGAGGCAAAATTCACAAATAAAACCCGGAAGTGAAGAGGTTGAAGAAAGTTCATCGGGAGACGGGCTAATCTGCAGTTTTGCTGTTGATTTTCAATGCAAAACATTTTACGTCAACAATCCGGAGAATTTTATTTTTCCATTGAACTTTTTTTCGCTGAGTCGCTAATCATAAAAATTCCTCGATTAGAATTTCCCCAGTTTTCTTGTTATTATTATTGTTGGTTCATTGAAAATTGGGCAATATTAGTCCATAAATTATTGACTATTTTTAGCCGGATTTTATTACCTTTGGCATACATGCTGGACTAGATACATCGAAGCTTTGCTAACAATTTCAGCGTCTAATTGGAGATGAAGTGCATGTTCGGTGGGTGATGCGTACAAATACTGAGAGTGAGTGGGTGTATCATCAGTCAATCCAATTCCAGCGCTGACTAGATTTTCCTCTAATCGAGCGATTCGATTAGACAGGGTAATTCCCCAATTAACAGAGTTATTTAAAGTTTTTTCATTGACTCGTGGGAGATCCGAGGTCTCACTGTCATCGGAATCGAGACGAAGAGGTCTATTTGTGTTTGATTCGCCTGAAAGAAGGAGTTCTTAGGATCGCTCAATAGGTCCTTCACTTTCTTAATTAATATCGCATTTATCATATGCTGGAGAGAAATTGTTTAAAATAAATAAGCGGATGGGGGGTATTGCCGGGAGGGGCTCATTACATTGTTACGATAAATATTAATTAATTGAGTGGGCAATTATGAACAGAGGAAGTCTTACCGAATCCGTATTTTTGGAAATATAAGGAAATTCTGGCTTCGGGTGTCACCTGCGGATGCCCCAAAATCCAGAGGATTGCCACAATGGCAATTGCTCCCGCCATTAGTGCACCAGCTGAAAAAAATTGGATCTCATTAATTATTATTTGTTTTTATTAAATAAAAATGAGTCTTATTTTTCGCGTTATCGGACAACGTCGCAATCGCTAGCAATTTAATTACCGCGAGAGTATCGAAATGACACGTTTGCTATTATCAATGAATTAACCAATTAAATAATTAATTAATTAATTACATTAACAAATGATTTCGTATGAAGATCCACCAGATCGTCGGTAGAAAATTAAATGGGAAATCCTGTGGAATTCGCTGGGAAATTCTAGATTTTTTCGATTAGTTCTCTTAAAAATTTTCATGCGGTATAAACAATTGAAATAAACATTCTGGGTTTCCAGGACATTCGTTAATTTTTCCAGCCCCCGCCGGGAATTTTGAGGGAGCTTAGAATTAGGCGGAAGGAGATGCGGACAGGATATCAATCGGTCCCTCACCTAAATTACTCTTCCTCACTTCCTGAAATTTGGTAAATCCCTCCTGAAGGAGTTGAATAGCCATTGTACCAGATACCTCCGTCCGTAAGGTTTCAATTACCGCCCCAGACTCGGGCAATGGTGAGTGCAATCGTAGACGCTACGATTACCTCCACTAGCGATTAAAAATCCATAAAAAATAGCAATAAAAAAAACCGCAGAATCGCCAATCGATAAATATCAAAAGTGCCCTATTTTTTTAAATATCCCTCCGGGATAAAAATATTTGAATTATATCAGAGCGCGATCTTGCGTTTACGGTCTAATGCTTGCGCAGGACCGACGACGACTGAAAATCGAACGCGTCGAACATCATGAAAGTCAGCAGTGCAGGGAGTGCGCCTGCGCACTTGCAGATTCCCTACTTGTCGCGGTTTGGGTACAGTAGGATTGAAAAATTTTCCACTTGTAGAATCGTCAAGTGCATTTCTACTGGGGGCGGGGGCCACCAATCGGGCCATCAAAAATTCTCGCGTTGACGTTACGCTGAGTCTTCGAGTATGCGGAGGTCCCGAGGAAAGTTCTCGAACTCCTATTGCGCCCTCGCTATCTAAAAATACCCAATTGATGATATAATTTTAGAACTCAACTACAATCGATGCGCACGTATCGCACGCCAATATTTGAATTTTCTTGTTTACCCAGTTCGTTCATTCATCGGTCGCTTCTGTCCCTCTCGCGCGTCTCCTCCTCCTCCTCCTCTCTCTCGTATTCTCATTCACATTTTTTTTGGATAATCATTTTATGGAGGTAAATAGAACTGGCGGTTATCTAATGATCGAGGGGAATTTTATTTGAGGCAAATATGTAGTTTAATTGTTTAAAAAAAAAAGGAGATAATGAATTGTTGGGCCCATAGGTCTCGGTAGAAATTACGAGTGTGTGTTGTGAGCCTGTTTGACGAGCATGTGATCACTGCGTGATCCGCGGATGCAGGTGAGGAGGGGACAGCGTGAACGGCGTTATCGAGGTAAATGGGAATTACTGAGACCTGTGGAGGGGGAGGGGGGAGTGTATACACACAGAAATTATTGCGTTAATGTCATCGGAAGAGCCCGTAATTCAGGAATTTCATGGGTTTTGAGTACATTCGCGTAATAAAAATTCTGTTAAAAAAACCGTTCGCGGATTAACTTTTTTTTTTCTTTCAAATTGCAGTAAATCAAATCATCAGAATGAATTTGAAAAATTCGGGGCCCTCGGTGAAGTGTCTTCCGTCTGTATAAATTTAATTCTATTTTGTTTTTTAATTATTTATGATGGGAACATTGTAATTGGTGGTCCCAGTTGTGGAACTGCTTCCAATTGTGCGAATAGATAATTAAAAAAAAATTAGCAGGTGGCGGATTTAAAATCTGGAGAACTAGACAGACAATTCTCGTTGGCCTAGGAATTCTTGAAAATATTGAGTCTCTTTAATTCGAAGATATTCGCAGTTGGAGACGTAAGCATTCGCTGGCCTCGTGTCTTATTTCGCGTTCGACGAGAAAAAAAATTCGAAGAATTGCAACGACTGCATTGACTCAATTCGCAATTTTCTTTCATTTGTTAAACGAAAATTTTCCCTCATCCGTTTCCTCAATTTTTCTTCCTGGTTTCAATTGAAATTTGAATGATAATTATTTTTTTTTTGCTTCGTGACGCGAGAAGGTTAACGAGGGGCTCAAAGTACTTGGAAACAAGTGAGTAATTTGCCGGATTATTTCCTCGGAGTAATTGGCTCCGCTAATCAATTTACTTCTGAATGAACTGGGGATGTGCGGAAATGTTTGTACACGTCATACGATCGTCGCGTGACCGATGTAATGACCATTTTTGCCAACTGTCGATCGCAATAATTTTTGGCAATTTTTAGGAGTCAATCAACCGGTGTAGACAGTTTAAAGTCTCGTGAGAGGTAGAAAAATCGGCGGAAAATTGGTTATCGTTAATTTCGCGAAGGTCTGTCGTCTCCTCCGGCTGTTATGACGCCAGACGCGCGAACGCGCCTCGAGGCTGCTCATTTTTAAATCAGCCACTGAAAATAGCTCCTTTATCTATTTTCTGGAGAGTTAAAAATAAATGATAATAGGCTTTGAAAAATTGAAAAAAATTCCTAACGCATATTAAAAATAAAATAAGTAAATGTAATAATTTGTTTACAGGAGAATATCACTCGCTGAATTTTCTAAAGAATCCACTGGCTTTTCTCTCATTTTTTTCCGAATTAAAAAGAACTTAAAAAATTGATTTTTCGAAAAAAATCTTTCGCGATTTTTTATCGATATTCGCGCGTATTTAATCTCCTGCCGGTGATCTAAAAATCAATGTCAGATTGATATCCACTAGTTGCTATCTGATTCGGCTCGTCAGTAATTTTTAAAAAATAAATTTCTACGAATTTTTCCCGATAAAAAAAATCTTTATTTTGGGGGAAAAAAATTCGGTGGATAAATTTTTCTATAGTTAACGTTAAACAATAGTAAATAAATCAGTAAAATTACTTACATCGAGCTCCAGTGGATGGGATAAAAATCACAAGTCGATATTTTCTTTGTTATTGACAATTAAATAATAATAAAAATAATGACAGTAGCAAAAGCCGTTGAAATACGAATGTCAGTCAAGTTGGCCTGTCAAGACACAAGTAAACTAATCTCCCTCGTTCATTGTCTTTTAATGGTTCACTCAAGTACATGTGTGGCAATTAGTTTATGTCCAAAAGTCCCCCGCCGTAAATGAACTCAACTACGACTGCGTATGGAGTTTATATAGGGAAGAGGGGGCAATATCATTTCGTATCACCATCAACAGGTCATGATGGGTCACAACATGTGTCTTATCGTTGTGAGGATATACACTGAGGGAGTGCCTAGATTATATTAAGAGAATCTCGCGCCAAAGCCGACGAGAATTTGTGCTCCAGATGTGTGAGTCATAATTCTTATGTGTAAATAAAAAAAAATGTTTCTGTGGTTCAGATTAAACTACTGATATCCGTTGTACTCTCGTACTTCTAATGACGCGCGAGGGGGAAAACTCGAGATGCTATAAATTCATAGAAAATTATTTCTTCTTTTCAACGAGGAAAATTCGTCAATTATTCATTAATTTTTCGCACGCTTTAAGGATAATTCCGCGAACAAATTTGTGAATTCGTCACAGTATTTTATTATTTCTCCGTTTTCTCTTCTGTTTTGGATTATTTTTAAATGGAATAATTTTTTTCTCTCATTTAAATAATCATTTGTCGTTTATTGGTGGTTCGATGATTAATGGGAAAAACCAATTGTAGGTGATAATGACAATAATATAAATTTTTATTATTCATTGAAATTTTTAATCTCATTCGATTAGAATTTCGCGGTATCGATGACGGGATCATTCAACATTATGAATATTACATTCTCTTTTAATAACAATTAAATTATTTGTTGAAGAGGAGGGAACTCCCCGGCTGTCGCGAGGGCAGGGGAAGAAGGAAATAAAATTAAAGGTCAATTGCTCAAAGCAAAAACCTAAATTTAAACAAAATTGATGACAAAAAAACGAGAGAAGATTTTAATGACCCGCGTGATCTTAATGATCTTGACCTGCTTCTGTTCACTCATTATTTCTTTATTTATTTTAATTGTCAGGATTGTATTGATATTTAAATGTCCTAGTTCTCTCCGCGAATTTAATTCGTAGAATGTCAGGAACTTCCGGAGAATTTGCGTGGGTTAGACTATTTTTTTTTATTAAGCAAAAATTATTAGAAAAAAATTGAGTAAAATCATTTTTTGTTTTCGTTTGGTGGCAGAGGTCCCTCCGGGGGTTTTTTGGGTGTTAAAAATGAAGAAACAAATTTTTAGAAAGCCAGCGAAGAACAGGAAATCCGGTCGAACTCTGCGATATATTTTTTTTTATTTTAACGGGGCAAATCGTCCGAATGGGGTACCCGTATTTGGTGGTAATAGTTAAACTGTTACATAAAACGTTCAAATTGCGAAATACTGGGATCAAGCAGCTGTGTATATTTACGCATATTTTTTTATTATTCACGAGGCTGTAGCTCAGAAACTGATTATGCCACTTCCACCAATTTTAACTTCAATAATACGCTATCAAGACAATTTTTCAGTCACGACGCGGTCGTCAACAATTCCCAATAAATCAATGAATAATTTTTGTTTAACTAAGCATCGGTGAATTTATTATCACTGGCTATCCTCTCAAACTCGAGGAGAACTCCCCGACGAGTTTTCTTTTGCTATGAATTTTTTAAAATTGATATACATCAGGGGTGGAATTTTGCGCGTTTTCGCCTACATAAAACTTATTTTTTGCTCCCGTTAGAGAGCGTGCGATACAACAAATTGTGTATAGATTTGAGAACCCAAACGCGGCGCTGTTTAAATTGAATTATGCAGATAAGTAAAATACACCGGAAACAATTTTTAAGCTGCTGAATTCACACATAGCTTATTTGTGGATATGTAATAATAATAATAATGGATAATTCAAGCAAATTTATGTAAGGGTAGTTATAAAGGGAAGGGACCAAAATGTCAAGACCCTTCTTCTTCATCATCATATTATCCTAATCATCAGCGAAATTTTGTAATGTATTTCGGGCCGAAAATTGGCAATTCACGTGCCACTTCCATTATCATTATATTATGCTAATCATTATATAAATCATTTAAATGCTCCTGAAAATGGTGGGTAGAAATAAAAAGATTGTCCATATCTGAAGTAATTAATTGATTATTCAAATTCTTCTATAAAATAGCAATCTCCCAAAATAATTACAAAAATACTAATTACCAATTAATTAATTTATTAATATCAGGCTTGCAATGTGAGACAACAAAACATTTGTAACATGAAATAAATAAATCAATATAGTCAAATAAATGAATGAATCAATTTTTTTAATCCCATCCCCTATATATCAACGTGAAATCAATTGCGTTCGAAACATCTCGAGGAGCCTTTCAAAAAAATTTTTTTGAAAGATTATCAAAGACTACTGTCTTTGATAAATCTTCAAAATTTGACTTTCGTTAAAAAGTG
>JAPYZN010000568.1:0-26636 GCA_030522865.1 Psyttalia lounsburyi
CTCAAACTAGATAATTCAGGTCTGAAGTTCAGACTTTTAAGTTTCAAGGTAAAACCTTCAGGTCTTAAATTGAGACTTTCACACATGGACTGGACTCTTTAAAATTAATTGAGATAGTTAAAATCTGGAAATAACAATCCCTTCTGGGGGCGAACGTTAACTGATACTCACGCCACAGGGACGAGTAGCACGAGGACGTGGATTGGAAAGGGTAGATCAGTAAAGCGGACCGATTATCCAAAGCTAGACACGGATACGCTGTGCTTTCATCCCTCCCCAGTATATTCCGAACATTGTACGAATTCTCGACAATTCCCAGTCACCCCACGATCCGGTAGAACGAAGCCCCCTTCCCCCCTCCCCCTGGCCCACACTCGGCGATTCCCGTCCCAGGTGAAACGAGCCCTCGTATTCCCCGGGAGTGGGACAGATAGACTCGCGATGGATGGAGAAATTGAATCTCAACCGAGATGGAATTGTTCGAAGAGGGGTTGGTGAGGCAGATTGAGTGACGGGGTAGTGTGCAGAGGCCACGCCCACAACCCACCCGAACAGTCGACCAATCGAGAGTCATGTACATGAGAAAACGGCCGCAGGAGCTGTCACTGCAAAACGTTGGATTTGCCATTGGGTGACGAAAGTGGGGGGGGGGCAATGCCGATGTAAGCCGGGGAATTTGAGGCTTTAAAACGTTTTATATATATGTACCACCTGGTGTCAGCCCCTCCACCCCTACTTTTTTGCACCCCTTGTTCACCCCGTCTGTTGTGTATTGCTCTGGGCGACGCCTCACCATTTGTCCCAAGATCAAAAATTTTTTGACGACTAGAAAGAGAATGTATTTTAGTTTCAAGAGGAGACCCTAAAAATCCCTTTTTTTATTTCAAGTCCAAAATAGATTGGACGCTCTGCCCCCAGTACGTCTTACGATTTTTTATTACTCCGGCAAAATGAGAAATCTTTCAAACTTTAGCTGAAATTTATTGTGAAGATATGATTTTTTTTAATATTTTCAGTTTTTCAATAATTAGTCTTAATTCAATTTAAATTCAAATAATTGAGAAAGTAAGGAACTAAGAAAATATTTTTTTAGATTGTCATAAATATCGCAATATATATTAAATATTAGTATAATATTCCAAAACGTCGATATTTTATTGCACACGACCTTCACCCCCTATAAAATGGATATCGCAGTAATATATTTGACAAGTTTAATCAAATCAGGAGCCATAAAAAGGTGATAGGGCTTCGGGCCCTAGTAACACCGCATTCTACCCCACCCCGAGTACCTCATGTCACTCCGCATATCCATATCCGACGCTTGAAGTCTCTTCATCTCGACGAAATGTTGAAGTGTTTCACGCTCGGCTGAGCGCACTCGTCTATTATTTTCCCTTTGATTCTCCGCCCCCCCCCCTCGCCCCTCGCCCCCCAACCGCCGCCACCCGGTACAGGTGTTGTAGTTCCCAAAATGCATCATTCTGATTAGATATCACTCTCAATCCGTTCAGTCGTCGACGGAAAAAAAAACACCCCCTCATCCCGCGATCATAATCAAAGTAATTGGCTTCTGATCCGACCCATCAGAATTTACAAAATAAGCTCACCGAGGACGACAACACCAAACGGAATATCCTGTCGCAATAACTCGGCCCCGAATTCGGCATTGAAATTTCACTTTTTGCGACGTGGGGGTAAAAAAAATTTTTTGATTGTACCAAGCGAGGTTAGAATGACTCTTTAGCGGACCTAGTACCGAAAAGTGCTTTTTTTTAGTTCGTCGGAGGTTTGTAACACGAGCCGAGGGCAAGTGATCTAATCTCACGAGCTAAAGTCACTGTTCCCGTGAGTATCCAACGACTGTTTTCCCCCACAGCGCACCGAAAAGAGTCATTTCACACCCGCCGAGTGGGCCCAAAAGTGACTTTTCCGCTCTTGACAAAAAAAATATTTTTAAGACGTAAATAAAAATCGTTCACGTTTTAAAAAAAATTCTTTAGTTTCCACATCCTAACTTCGCCGCTGCACGTCGTCCGTTTCCAAATGCATCACCCTGATTAGATATCACTCCCAATCTGTTCATTCCTCGTCGGGGGAGAGAGGGGGGAAAAAATCCCCACTGAGCCTGCAATGATAATCAAGGTAATTGGCTTTTGATCCGGCTCGTCAAAATTTTCAAATAAGCTCATTGAGGGTGACACCACCAAACGGGCACATCCTGTCGCAATTATTCAGCGCCAAATAATGCCAATAGACTTCGTGGAGGGGTTGAGAGGGGGTGCGAGATAGTGAGCAACGAGGGTTGAAAATTATTGAGAGTCGGTTGGTTGTGCGATAACGGGCGTTAACAAAGGGCCGGCGTGCAACCGCAATACAACCCGGGGGTTGTCGAGGAAATGACATTAATTGCGTTGTCAGTGGCAGTTACCTCCGGCGGTATGCGATATGTATATTATAAATGCTCTCTTTTGCGGTGAAGAGCCACCTAGATTTTAATGACAATGGCCTTTTGATGGTTGCGTGAATATTGTCGAGATAATATGTCATATCCAGTCGTGTTTATCATATAAGTCAAATTTATTTGTCGAGTGGTTGAATTTTGGAGGACATTTGTTGATGAGTTTACATATTCCGAAGGCTGATTCTCGAGGGATGAGAATTTTTTTTTGCCCACGTAAAGACGAAACTCCAGCTCGACGATATCGTCGTCTCCAACTCCAAGTACTCGGTGGAGATCGATCTGGAGGACGACCTAACGTTCCCAAGAATCCCCGACGTCACCTGGACATTTCTCGAGCCGTCAGTGAAGAAGATAAAACACCAGAGGCGTCCGGAGCTCATGAAGATGACCGATGAGCTCGGCTGGGAGAAGATAAATCCCAAAAATCCACCGCCGATTCACAGCCAGACGGAAGCAATCGAGAAATTCCTCGGGAATGTCCCAGACGATTGCCACAACTTCATCCTGAGGACTTCCAGATTCGCCCTGGCGATCTGGAGAGACAGCAGCTTCTGGTGCCTCAATAATCCCTACCCCCGCGATGCTTTCGGCTACTGGGATGACCAGGGCAATGAATGCATAATCAAGTTCACCTCGAGGAGCACGTTAAACCATCACCTTGTTATTCTACGGCTGAGGGTTTACACTCACGGAGCTGTTAAAAATCGGGAAGAATCCGAAAATCAAACGCTCTCCCAAAAAAAAAGATCCTCTAGGCTTAATAAAAAATTTCCACAATTGAATTTCCGGTTATTTCCAACTTTAAAACACAACGAGGGGGCTACGCGTCCCGCTCGCTTGGCTCACCCAATTCAAAGGGGGGTAGGCCCCCCGGCTCACTTTGCTCATTGATCCAGGGACCCTCGCCCCCTCGCTCATTAATTCCAGAGGCCTCGCCCTGTCCCTCACTTCATCGAACCCTTTCGCTCATCAGTCCCGTCGGGGCTCGTCCCCGCGCCCCCTTAGCTTGTCAATCTCAAGGACACCGCCCCCCCCTCGCTCACTTCGCTCACTTTGCTCATTGATCCAGGGACCCTCGCCCCCCTCGCTCATTAATTCCAGAGGCCTCGCCCTGTCGCTCACTTCATCGAACCCTTTCGCTCATCAGTCCCATCGGAGCTCGCCCCCGCGCCCCCTCAGCTTGTCAATCTCAAGGACGCCGGCCCCCTCGCTCACCACTCTCAAGGACGCCAACCCCCACGCTCACTTCGGTCGTCAATCTCAAGGATACTGGCCCCCTCGTTCACTTCGCTCGTCACTCTCAAGGACGCTAGCCCCCTTGCTCACTTCGCTCGTCACTCTCAAGGACGTTAGCCCCCCTCGCTCACTTCGCTCAACAATCTGAAGGGGGCTGGCCCCCTCGCTCACTTCGCTCGCCAACCTCAGAGTAGTTTCGCATCCCCGACAAGAATTTTCGAATTAACACCCCCGAAATCACGAATCCAAAGAATCTACAATAGCCACAATATCAGAAAGCCGTCCCCAAAAAAGAAAAAAAAATTGAGAAGTGAAAAGGGGATGGCACATATCCATGAAAGCACCATTAACTCTAGATTACAGCAATGCGGTATTTACCCAAGGGCCAGGGCTGCGCGACGTAATACGAGCCTAGCCGACTTGATTCGTATACCGACAGAAAGAGAGAAAGTCTCTCTCTCACTCTCTCTCTCTCTCCATGTCCCCCCTCCTCCCATTGCCCCCGTGGCGACTCGCCCAGATGCCGCGTGATGAGAGTACTCCGCCTCACCGCCTCATCGCATCATCCCTATTTGCTCTTCTCTCTGTTATATCCCACACACTATATCCCTTCCATATTATGTCTTATGTACAGTCGGGCCATATCATCACTCTGACTCGCGCTCAATGTCGCGTGGGACATCGTCATTGTTCTCACCCTGCGGTATTCATTTCGAGGCGTATGTCCAGTCGACTGAAATAATACGCCCTAATGGATGGGGATATTCACCAGTCGTGTTGTAATTAGGGAAGGTTACAATTACTTTTCAAGAGATGAAAATTAATATCACCGATTTTGTTTCAACGGCTTTTGATAAATCAGAGAATTTTATAATTTTCAATCGGTCAATTAATTGTCAACATTTTTTTCATTCGCTGATGAATTATTTTACGCTGTAAATTAACTTATAATTATCTGAAAAAAAAATATTGGAAAATTATTTTGCCACTAAAATTAAATAGAAACCTCCCACCCCCTGTACCGCATTCGCCGAGGGACGAGGGAAAATCCCATTTGACGGAAAAACCTGTCGCCGGGGTTCAAACCCCGGCACCTCAACCGCGCGGCCACTGCCGTCGGTTTATAAAAACTAATTATTCTATTTAAAAAAAAAATTGCCCTTATACAATGCGAAAAATCCGGTTAAATACAAAAGAAAATATGCCTCTGTCATTAATATATTATATTACTAGGCCTTAAAATAATATTTCGAGACTAGGGATCACTGAGAATGAGGAGAGAATGAATTATTGACACAGGATTTTGAAAACGCATCTGTTTTACGTTGCGCGAGAAGAATAATAAGTACTTGCGGAAGGGAGGATTCTCCAGTTGGTTCAAGTGGACAGAAAAGGTGATGCTGTAGTACGTTGCGGAGGAGGGGGGAGGATTGGGGTAGAGTGAAGTGGGCGAAATAGGCGCGAGCCACTCGGCTTTGTGCTAGACAAGTACTCCTTAGCCCTCGGTGTATGCCTCCCCCACAGCAGTAGTGCAATGTTGACCCAGTTAATAGCCTTGTATTTGATTTGACTACTGTTGTTGGCTGCGGCTATTGGCCGTTGAGGAAAATTTCATGCGCGACTTGCGCAGATTTATTTATCTCAAGCTCAACTGCCGATCAAATATTTTTCAGTCAAAAATATTTCATGCCAATTATTATTCATTGTCACAAGCTGCATTGTCAACATTTTTTAATCATTGATGACGTCATAAGACCGCTGTGAGCACTGGACCAATCGCAGGAGGTGTTTGAGCCGATCTAACCGAAATCCTGCGCGCGCAACCACACACTACAACGCCCCCCACCCCGAACCATTTTTATCTCCTTAAATTTGATGAGTTCTCGTGCCCTAGATGAAATATTTTTTATCGAGACCGGCTTGAGAAATAAAATACGAAATTGTAAATTTCAAACTGAATTAAAATATGTAATCGTTAAATATCGTTTTTGAAATTATTCCCGCCGTCAATGTTGGACCAATCACAGCAGGTACTTCGACCGATCTAACCTCATTTGTGCGCGCGCATCCCCGAGACCCCAGCGCCACCCCAGACAATGAAACAGCACCGAATGTGGGCTTATGACGTCACGAGCGTCAAAAAGCCTCTTTCGAAAGCAGGGGATTCTTAATTAATCATTACCGGTCTCTCCTGTTGTACGAACTTTAACACAAAATACTGTACTTTGTGAATAGACTGAATAAAGCACCGAGGATAATCAAAAGGTAAATAACAATAACTCACTCACTCGTACATTCAAGAGTAACCTTTTGACACAAATGGTTACCCTTACGCGTTACAGCTCGTTATTCGTCTTTTTCGATTCGTTAATTTCACCCTCACCGTGGCATTTTCCACACCGGTGGGCACAAAGGGAGAAATGGCTAAAAAGAATTTACGTCAGTTGTACTTACCCAGCGTCGGCCAATTATTTATTCAGAATAAGAATAAAAAAAATGAAATGATGAAACGAGACAAAGGTCCACGGTCTCCATCATTTATTTATTTACTTATTTTTCAGTTTCTTTTCAACCTAATGGGAGTGTCAAATCTTGCGGAAATATCACCTGCGCAAACGTTTATGTACGTGCCCTTCAGGGGTATTACGGGGATATGTATCCAAACATTTGGACATCCTTTGACGGGCAGTATGAAAGAAAACGGCTCATACGGTACTTGACGGTGAAAAGACCGAATGAAGCTTGCAACCATTGCCCACGAGAAACTGTGGAAAACATTTTGAGACGTTTCTTCCTGGGATTTTCTCTCGGTTTAACTGTTTAACTCTTGGAGTGACCCGGTTTTTTTTTTTTTAGAAATGCCTCGAGCGTAGAAAGGGATTTTCGGCCAAAGGGGGATGAAAAAGTGTGGAGGACAGCCTGAAAAATTTGTTCACTTCCTAGAAACTGCAGGAAATGAGGTGGACGAAATTCGGAGAGAATAAATAATTTTAAGAAATGTTTGAAAACACCAGGTGAGAACAGCTGCTGACGCCGCCATCTTGGGAGCCTCTCCTAGTAGAACAAAATGGCGGCGGCTCAACCTCGCATTTTTACACATTTTTTAAAATTATTTACCGTCTTGGAATTATCCTCAACTGACTTCACGCGGGTTCTGTAAAATGAACAAATTTTTTAACATATTTTTTATATTGTTATATTACTTTAGGACAAAAAGGATGATCAAAAGTTTTTCGGAATTTTTTCTCACGCCCGAGGCCTTGGTATTACAAAATGGCTGCTAGGAGGGGATTTAATATGATAATTGCATTAATTGAAGTGTTGATTGAAGAAATTTAAATGATCGAGTCAGATAAAAAATCTCATGGGATCTTAAAGTGTCCCTAAACAGTCTTTAACCCGAGTTTTTCATTACAACTCCAGTGGAAACGACTCGGCTACTGGTTCTTACGCGGTCGAAGGGGTAATTGATATTCAGATATATTCGCAAATCGGGGGAGAGGACGTATAAAAATAATATTGACTGAGATAACAAAGGTTATATTAGAGGGATAGAGGCCATTCAGCGATAAAAATGAACGAGCTCGACGTTATTTTATTCAGATCGAATACCTTCTTTCGATATCGGGGAATTAACCACATCCCCGAACGGACCCAGCAGAGAGTTCGTTGGGAGTTGGTAACAGTTGAATATTTCCACGATTAGAGAGAAAGTAGATAGTTGGGAGAGAGTTCGGGTAGTGCCGGACTTTATGCATGTCTCTCAACCATCAACTTTCTTTCAACTCATGGAAATATTTGAGAGCTCAACTCTTGAAAACTTCTGCTAGGGTCATGCAGAATATTCCGATCCTGGTATACAAATCTAAAGGGCGTAAGCCCCACTTCGAGAGACGTAATTGACCGGCCGAAATGAAACAGAAGAACCTGGAGAAAGAATGCAAAACAATGGCGGACAATAATGCCGGATCTTCTTAAATATTTCTCAAGACAATTTGCTCTGACTCTCCAATACAGGACATCTTTCATCATAAATGGGAAAACGTGTTCGGTCTTCATAAAATAAATAAGTGAATAATTAATTGTCGAGTAGGCCACTCTGACTTACCCCAATCAGTTGTCAACAATCAGCAATTGATGTTGAAGATGCAAAACTCCTCTCAAGGATCTTTTCATCACCAATAGATCGTTATCCCCTGTCGTCTCCAGCCATCTCTCCAAAACGACTGCATCATCCACACAAATTAACCCATGGCCTCTCGAGTCTCCAACATTTATCAACTATCACTTCCTTTATTATGCAAAATCCTTTGTTCACCTTCACCAGTGGAATTTGTCGTCTTCCGGGACTCACAAAACACTCAAACTCGTCAACAACACTCGGAAAACACGATCTCAGCGCCACACGTCGTCCACGCAAGAAACTAACCTCAAAGTCCGACATTATCGGCACCAAAACTCCGGAGTTCCTACTTTGCCTTCCTCATAGGGGGATTTAATTTAGGTTAAAAGTCCTTCGTGTTATTTTTATAAGGTCTTCGAACACCTGAAGAGTCCCCTAGTAATTAAAATAATCATCAAATCAGTTCATCTCAATTACACATGTGAAATTAAATCTCGACTAATTCCGTTATTAATTCAGTAAAAAATGTCGTTCCTCTCGAGGGCGAGGGTTATTGCCAGAACCTGTAACTTCGTAGTACAGACGTCGAATGTGAACAGAATAACTCCTAATTTAATTGTGGATCATGTCAGGATTAAGGTAATAACAATTAAAAATAAATCTTGATGTTGATTAATGATTGAGGAGAGTGGAATGAAATCAGTCTCCTTCAGTTTGCAATTTCTCCGAAACAAATGGAGCGATTGGAATGATTCAACGTTCCCTTTAATCTCTGCAAAAAGCCCTTCAAAATGAGACTAAAATCGTGAAATTTCACTCAGCCAATCTTGAGTTATTGATGATTGAAATGTTTGGTGGGTTTAAGGGATTTCCTTCAGTCTCACAACTCAGACTTCAAAGCACAGAAGACTCTCACATAAAAACCATCTACGAAGGCAAGCTATCCAAGAAGATAAAATACGTGAAGATCTTCTCGTTGTCCACGTCCCTCCTGGGTCTCCTGGTACAGCCGTACATTCTGCCGAAGGTCCTGGCTAGCCAAAGCACAATTGCTACTGCTGGTGTTGTCATCATGACTGGATTCTTCGCCTTTGGAACTCCTTTTATTCTACACCTCATCACCAGTAAATACGTAACGAGAATGCAGTATGACGAGAAAAGGGATGTCTACATAGCCACTGTATTCACTATTTTTGTTAAGGACCGAAAGGTGAGGCATTAATTATACACAAATCATGAGCAAAAGCATTTTCACCTGATGAGTAATGAAGAATCCAAACAATTAAAACTCATTTCAATGTAACTTTCCGCTGCAGATGGAATTTACCCCAGACGACGTGACAAAGCCAGGAATGCGTGAGATGTTGACAACCTGCTACATAGACGACACTCCCGTCTTCTTCGACTTCGAAAATTTCACGGACATCTCCCACTACAGTAGAATTCTGGGCTACGACAAGCCCCTGGACTTACACTTGGAGACACCAGCAAATCCTGAGCTAGTGTCCTCTGACAAGCCAAAGAAAGATTAAATAAGCCTCTAGTGACAGTTAATCCTGGACTCCCTTATTTTATTCCAAACATTCGTTTATTCCTACCCTAGTATCTCTAATTACAAAATATTTACAATTAACTCATTTGTTCGATGAATTTGTTGAATTGAAGTAGAGATCAGAGCACATGGTTAGACTCATTGAAAAAATGGGGATGATAATTCTGGAGGCCTTCAGCTCGACTCCAGACGATGATTCATATTTCTCAGGGGATTTGTGAGGATGTGAGGAATTCACGCCGGGAGGAGATCGAAGTCATCGGACACGTGAACTATTGGCACATGCAGATCGTCGATTTGAGGTGTTGCTTTGAACTCGCAGAGTCCCACTTCTTTTAATTTCCATTCCCAGTCCATTCGTTGCACTGCATGGAGGGATTCTGCTTCGTTGTGATGCCTCAGGAGCATTGCCTCCTGTAAAATCACCCACGCAATTACTCTCATTATCTCTCACAAAAAAATGACAGGCATTTTTTTCCACTCAATTTAGTAGATTAAATACAGAAGTAAATCTTCTTACCTTGATCTTCTCCCACTTGTCATCAACATCCTGCAGCCAGCTGAGAAAGAGCCTGCCATTGTACCTGCTCCTCTGATTCCTGTCCTTCTCCTCCTGCTCAGGAGTGATGACATTGTAAACTTCCTCGTCTTTCAAAATAGTGCAGACAGAAAATGGTAGGATTTGATTGGCAAGTGCCCTGGCAGCCCTTCCATGAACCCTCAGGATCTCCTGCTCCACCGAGAGCACCAGTTTCTCCTTCTCCACAACGTGCTGCATCCTCAGCCTGTACCTCTCCTTCTCCTGCTCCACATACAGCTCTTTCATAGGCCCCTGCAGGCTCCCCGGAGGATTGACATTGGGCTCCTTATTAGCATTACCAGCCAGTACATAAGTACACCTGTTCATCAAATAGTCCTTGAACCCCTGAGGAGGCTTGGGCTGCACTGGAAAAAGTCCCTTCCTCCTCCTCTCGATCTGCTTCCTAATATTCAAAAATAACTGATAGCAATTGGTGATTGGTTGATCATGAGGATGTACCTCAGTTCCAGTATTGGCAGTCTCACTGGCTTCATTGGAGGCAGCCACCGCCTGTTGTGCCTCTTTGTTCGGCTTCATCTTCCTCTTCCTGGGATGAAGCTCAACAGGAGGAGCTGTCGTTGTACTGGTATTGGCACTGGAAGATCCAGAAGAATTCTCCGAGCTCTCTGAGGTCTCCTTCTTCCCATTTCCCTCGCTCTTCTCCGTCTTCTCCGAATTGGAAGTGGTCTTTGGGGTGGAAGGCACTGGCTCCGATGTCGTTTTAACTGGCTCTGAGGGGCCCTCTGGTGCCGTTGGCTGGGGTGATGAGTTGTTTGATCGATCAGCTGCTGGCAGAGGTGATGAGTTGGAGTAGTTTCCATTACCCGATTGATTTGACGAGGAGTCTTTCGAGTTTGATGAGCCATTCCCGTTGCCCCTGTGAGAGCTCCTGAGAACCCGCTGGTGATGGGTGGATCTCTCCTCATTGTGAATAGCCCCTGAGAAGTCCTTCTTCTCCTCTGGCTTTGAGGTTACTGGGGCCTCGGTGGGGCTCGTCGTACCCGACGTCGATTGCGCTTGATCCTTGTCGGTGGAGTCATTTGAGTTGGAACTGGCAACGACGTAGGGCAATTGGTGACCTCTTGTTGAGGGATTCTTACCGTTTCTCGTCTGCTCTTGCTCAGTTGTCTGGGGTATGACGATTTTCAGGGGCGGAACCTTCGGGGCCGATGAGGAGTCCGAACTCTTCGGGCGATCCTCCTCACTATCTGACTCCGGGGCTGGGGTACTTGTCTTTGTGGGAGGTGTGGGCTGGGGTTTGGGACTGCTCGCTGATATCGAACTCGGACTCTTACGGTCCGACGCGGTCGACGAGGACGGCTGGGGCTTTCCCGCAGGCGCTGCCACCTGTTTTCCAGCTTTTGGGCACTGTTCAACAATAGATGAGGCTGTTACGACTGAGGCAAGCTTGTCTGACTAGAAACAACGAAGTAAATGACATGCAGGCTGGATGCTAACGAAGGGAGGAGGGATTTTCATTATGGGGTAGTCTGAATGGTTTTTCTTGCTCTTCAGTGAGTCTTTTGTTTTAAGTCATTCCTGAATTCTTCCCATGCGAGACAAATTAGCAAAATATTTTTTTAATCATTTGCTTCTTCAAGATTCAGAATAGTTCAGCCCAATTTATTGTCTACCTGGGGCATTCTAATGGAGACGTTGATTGCTTCAATTCGGAATCTCAGGAACATGCTAGAAATCCATTCAATGCTCTCCACTCAACCGGGGAAGCCAACAAATACCGAACATTCACAATGAGAACAAGAGGGGAGAAAACGAATTAAAAGAAAATCCACAAGTACCTTGTCACTAGCTCCAGCAGCAGCTCTTCCAGTGCTGGCTCTCCCGCTTGTGGTGCCTTTGGTGTCCTTGCTGCCCTCGCTCTCTTTCCGTTTTTTCCTCCGGTTCTCCTCGTCCTGCTCTTCCTCATTGCCCTCGTAGGCTCGCTTGGCACTAGGAGAGCCAACGGCTGTCCCCTCAGCAGCTCCACTGCCTCCAGCAGCCACTGGAGTACTCTCGGAGGCGCTGGGCTGGGCCTCCGCCTGGCTCGTTCCGCCACTCGTCTTCGACGTCTCCTTCTCCTTATCCGGGGGATTCGGCGACGAGCTGGCGCCTCTCACTGGCGTCGCCTCCTTCGAGCTCTTGAACTCGTAGACATCGCTAGTGTCCACTGCAGGCGCACTAGCACTCGCGGCCACTCCGGAAGGCGTCGAGGGCGCTCCAGTGGTTGTCGTCGTTGTCGTTGACGACGACGAACCCTGGGCTGTCGAGGGCGTCGACTTGGCCGTCTCCATCTGTCCCTGATTAGCACTCATGCTCTGTCTTGAGCTACTGCCAGCGGATTTCTTATCATCCCTCACTCCCCGGACCTGATTTAGCCGCAGGGTCACTCGAGGCGAACTTCCGGTTCCGCTTCCCGATCTGTCCACTGTAAAAATTAGCCATTGTTTAGTCAACAATTAGTCACAGTAAATCAAATTAGCATTTCTCAGCTGTTGAGGATGATCTCCAAATTAACCCATTGTTTTTTTTTTAAAGATTTCTCTGTAATCTCATTTTTTCTTCACGTTTCTAGTGATGTCGAGTCTTTAGAAATAGAAGACACAAAAATTAGGATACGACGACAAATGTTGACGAGCCAATAAAATAATGCAACCTAAAGACTTTATATTTCCAAAAATCCAATCATTAATTTCTGAGAAGTCTAGAAAAATTGAAATTGGGTAGAACACCCTGAAGATGGGTCTCACTACTTTGTCAAGTACCAGAAGTATTTGTTTAAACAAACCTGATGATTTTTTTTTAATTCTGAGAATGTGAATAACGTGAGAAATAATATGGACGATCTCGGGAATTTTATTCGACGAGACTATTTAATTGACACTGAAATTAATGTTTACAGTGAGCACTGGCGAATGAATTTGGTAATTGACGCAAGTAAATTGGTAATTGTAATCAGAATACGGGTAACGGTGCGGGACGAGTGGAAACGGTGTCTTGTACTCGGTTAGATGTGTCTTAAACGAGTGTCGTAGGAAGACTGACTTGTACTCAAGCGTCGGTGACGTTAAGCACCGAAAGCTGAGGTTTTAGTCCTGCGTTCTGATTGGCTCGGCGCTCTGCACGTGGCCCTCACGTCATCGTTGACGTCACAGGCGTCGGCCGGGCGGACGCAGGGAAGTAGGAGTTTATGGGGCGACGTTTTTCCCCTGGAGTCGACTGGTTAGAGAATGAACGACGATAATCCGCAGCGGGTGTTTGGGGTTTGGAACTGCTGGTGTCGGTGTTTGCTAAGTGACTGGACTAATGACTTCGAGAGGTAATAAAAGATTAATTTATTTTAATGACTGCAGCGACGAAGGCCGACACGTACTGGCAAATTATCTAAAAAATATCGTCAGCTGAGCGCACAAAAATTGAGTAATTCCAAATGTAATTTTTAGGATAGGAAAAGTAAAAAAATTGAGAATAATTATTCAATTTTGATTTTCCATTCTGGGATTATTCGAAAGCGAGACGTTTAGATTCCCGACAAATACGACAATTTATATCAAATGACTCGTGAGTGTTGCCTAGCGTAATAATAGGTGACATAATTTATAACGGAATCTAATTTTAATTCATGTCCACTTAATGACTCATTGAAATGTCATCCAAGCCGGGGCGATAATTCCATTAACTCCAAGGGATAAAAAACAATGTCAGCGAAAAATATAGTTAAAAAAAAATCTACAAATCTCTCCAGAGGCATTCCCTTCCGCTTGGTTGATAAAAATTTATGCTCTCATTGTTGAATTTTATTTTATCAAATAAAATCCGATATGGTGTACGTGGCGGGTATTTTCTGATCACCCGATAGATGGAGAAGGCCACCGAGACAACGCAGCAGGTCTTCCATGAGAATTTCACTCGAAAATTTATCAGAGAGAAGTTGAGATGTAATTACTCCATAAATATAGGAGTGAAGTATGTCTACTGCGAATTTTCGACACTCGAGTCCGATAATTTGGCATTCAAGTGGACAAAAAAAATGGGAAAATGGAGAAATCTCTTGTTAAATATCTCGACACAGGCATTGGTATACCAAGTGTATGTGATTTTATGTAAACGATACCTCTGAGAAACGCCTCACGGCAGAAAACACGTAGCACAGACTGGAGCAGTGGAGCTGCGATAAGCCAATGAGTGAATATAATGTTTGGATGAATTAATTTTGTGAGAGTGGGAGACAAGCCAGAGGACTTCATCGACTGTGGATATAGAGAACAGAAACAATTCGCCTCCTCCACGACTTTTACCCCCACCAGAGTCATTGGCCGGCCTGTTTGACTTGTCGTATTCCTTCGTTTTGACTCGTTTCTTTCCCTACCCCCCCTCGCGCAATCCGCCATTGTCGGGCTGATTTCTCGGCCGGTGGCTTTTCAAGACTAGACGAGAGAAGTTTCCGTCTCTGTCGGGTGTTGAAGGGATTATGGGCCCATTGAGGGACAATCCCAAGTGGAGATTGTGTTTTCTAAGTATGCAGATGTGAAAGTCCATTAAATGAAGACTGCGTGAATTTTTTTTTCTAATTTTTTGCTGAAGATCGGGGTCTTAGACTTAGGACCGGTTTTTGGTTAATTTAACCAGGATTAGAGCCTCGATTAAGGGACGATTAAGATCTCTGATTAGCTGGTGGTGGGGCGTCGATCAGCCAATCAGAAGGGCCGGTTTGCGGCCAGCTGAGCCGAAACGGGCCCTTAGAACAACCGAATCTAGAAAAGGGATTATTAATAGAAAATGTCAAAATTGACAATCCCTCAAGTAACACTTTTTCATTCTACGAAAAATGGAATTATCTCGTTAAAAATAGATTTTAGAAAAAAAAGTCACTGGACATTATTTCTCAGAAATTAAATTCTCTACAAATGTTTCCTCACTCGTTCTCTTATACACCCTCTCCTTAACAGGATAATTCCCCTTGACAAGTTGAGTACTCTTTAAAAATCCTCAAAATTATAAAAATGAAAAAATTACTGACCTTTATTCTGCGGAGGTGTTCTACGCATTTCACAGAGGTCTCCACTGTCCTCAGCGTCTTGTTGTGTTCCGGCCGACGTAGTTCCGGTCGGCCGTTGATACGGATAAACTTTGCTGTGTTGGTAGCCCTGATTATCGTGTTGGTCCTTTCGTACGATGGGAGGCGCACCGGAGCCGGCCTCGGATGACGGCGAGCGTGGACTGTCAGGAGAGGATGTCTCCTCCGACTGATTAGCCCCTGTGGCTTCTGCACAGCATGCAACAAACACAAGAAATCCAGAATAAAAATCCCCATAAACAATAACTGAACAGCTGATCAATAAATTCCATCTCACCCTTACCCTTATTCGCTTACAACTCCACAATCTCCCTCGCGAGATCATGAGCCACCATTTTTGATCCCGAACAATTCTCTACTCCCCTCAGTTTCCAACAAAAACAATCTACTCCAATCAGTCCCGAATGTGAGAAAAAAATTCGCAAAAATCACGATCGGCAGTGATTTTACAAAAACATGTCAAAATAATTGAAGTACAAAAGAATTTCTCGCCCCTATTTCATTGAACAAATTGCCAATTAATTTCTCCTCGATCTTGCCTCGTGGTTTCATTAATCACTGTTTCGCGAATTGACAGATCGTTATCGGCTTGTGTGAGGAGTAAAAATACTGGGGCTTCAAAAATATTACTCTTTGTTTGACAAGATTAAAAGGCCCGACCCCCGATTCTATCGCGGCGAGGGTTGAGGGTAGCTCAGTACGACATCTGGCGGACGCCTAAGGGTCTTTGAACCTTTTTATTTCTTGTTTACTTAGTTTTTTTTGTTTAAAAAATGCGAGAGCGACGCGATCCCTCGCACAGTCGCCCGAGTACTGGTGGCCATGTTGTGGATTCCACTGACTGATGTTTCAACCCCCGCCTTTCCTCCCGTCGAGCTCCATTGAATTTCAGCCAATTGTGCTTTTGCAAAGGCTCCCTACCCCCGAGTCATCCCCGTATTGATGTATCCCCATCGATATCCAGTTATTTATTTTGTCGTTATGATTTTTTTTATTAGATTTCCATTGATTTTTGGTCGAAAACTTTGAATGCAAAATTTAGTTTTTTTACTGTTGAAATTATTTTATATCTCGGGATTGAATGAACCGATTTTGATGGATGATAGCTCATTTTGAAGGGCGAAAACAAAGCTTGAAAATGGGGGAAAATCTTCCAATTTTACTCAGCCGATGTCGAGATATTGGGAACTGAAGGTTTCGTGGTGGGTGTCGAGGTTTGGCTATTGATAGCTGATCTTTTGGAGGTTCTAGGAGATTTAGAGATAATGTTTATTTATAGATTTTTTTTTGCTTTGAGAGGCGATTCGAAGGAATGGGCTTAAAGAGGATGGACTCGTGAGAGCTCAAGTGGCTCCGGTCAATGCTCCCGTAAAAAATGGGGGGATGGAATTGACTGATGGACCCACCCTAAGAAAATCTAGAGCCTCGTGTTCTAGTGAACACTCCTCAGCGATTTATCTTATGAAGGAGCGATCATAGGAGGGAATGAGTGAGGAAACATTTCTAGAGAATTTAATTTCTAACAAAAACTTTCTTATGACGTTTTTTTCTAAAATCGCTCTCTACCGAGATAATTCCATATTTCCGAAAATGAAAAAGATCAACTGGAGGACTTGTAAATTTTGACCTTTTTCATTAATAATATTTTTACTTCGAAAACGAATGACTCTCGGAGAAAATGTGTCTCGAACTATTTGTGGACAATTAAATTTCCGAAAAAAAATATCTTCTGACATTTTCTTCTGGAAGCCCTCATTACGGAGATAATTCGACGTTAAGCAAGATGCTCTGTCAGCTTTCCTCAGTTAGAAGTCCTAAAACAAGGTTGGATACCTCCAGGGAAATATCAAGAGTTTTCGTCACACGTGAAGCATACGAAATTCATATTCACTCACATATTCTACATGACCGGAGAATTTCATACAGCCGAGCTATCCACGAAATGCGAATTCTCCGGGAGTCCTGATATATAGAAAAAATAATAATGAAGAGAGTGCGCCTCGAAGAGGGCGAACTTCGTACATTCCAGCTCAATAAAACTGACATTTGCATTGCAGGGGGGGATGAGATGTTCACGTAGTCCAATAGGAGACCCTCATACCTTCCTGACAGATTGTCCCACGAACATGAGGAAGACTCTAGACTGACGTCTTCTCTGTCAGATCTTAAAGTTGGAAATACCCGACGAGCAGTCACTGCGCGACGGCCGGACTCATTCTTCCTTGGACAATTAATTTAACAATCAATCTTGACAATTTATTTGATAAACAACCCAACCGCCAGGGAGCTCTTCACCCCCAGACGAGTTTCCATACAAAAAACTCAATCCGCATGTGCCCTTCCTCATTAATCTCCAGATCAACTGCTCCGGGACGAGTCCTTCCCCAAAAATCGTTTGCCCCAGTGTCAAAAATATCTGTCCAGGAGTTTTAGGACAACTGCGAAGACATTCTCAAGCACCCCAACAATTGTTACTCCCCCTCGTTTAATTGTTCAATTTCAATTGCATTTGAGGAGATGCAGGAGACGTTCGCATATTCCGCAAGTGCTCCCGAGTACTGAGGCCATTTGCAATTTCTCCGTGAGGGGAATAGGAAAATTATCGAGTTTGTCCGCTTTCTCAATTTTCCCACAGCCTTCCCGAACCCATGAATATTATGATTTCCGTGAAATTACACTCGCCGGATCGAAGTTTATTATCGGAGCCAACTACTCCCAGCGGGAGTATTGATCTACCCGGAGTAAAAGTTGTCTCCCAGTCCCTTCCCCCGGCTTTTACCCATAAACTCACGTGCACCCTGTGCCCCAGGTCTCTAAACCCTCCCGAGTATCTCGAAATAATTTTTTTTCCACTGTCTCATAGCGTGAGTCACGGCACGTGACGTGAACAACTCGCGATAATTTTCGGGCGACACGGGGGACTAGTGGAGAACAACGAGACAAGAAATCAATTGACTTAATTATTAAACTAACTCATAATAATTGATTAATCCTAATGCTTCGTAACCACGATAAATTAACAATAATAACTAATTAATAACTATTAATTTAACTCAGACAAAAACAATTGAGCATTAAATGGAGTTTCCTGACAGGATTAGAAAGTAATTTTTGTCTTTTAATTTGTTAAACATTTAATTCCCCCGAAAGCCTCAATTTTATTTTTATTGTTCTAGGCATTTAAACCTTAAAAACTTAATTTTAAAAATTTGAAAATGATTGATTAAAGGGTATTAATTAATTTTTTAAGATCATTTTCAAGTCAATTTCCTACCCTTGCTTTTGAGACTTTGGGAGCTCGGAGCCAAATTTTTCCACAAGCCTCTAATGAAAATTTATTAATTGTTTTTTGTTGGCGGGGAAGTGTCACTCACCATGAGGCTCTTTACCGATTTGTTCATATCTATTGAAGATCATCGATCGTCGGGGGTAATCCTCCTTGCGATGAGTCGGGGATTCGGCATTTTTGGTGGACCATCGGCTCTTCGAGCCCCGGGGATGGGTTAACGACGACGATCGAGAGGTAGATTGGCTTGCGAGAGTTTCGGGACGAGTGGCACCTGTTCGGATCATGAATAATAATTAAATTAATAATCAGAATTCTTCGAGTAAATTGAGTAATCAAAAAATCCTACAATTTCCTGATATCAAAAGATTGAATTTTCTTTAAAACGATCGCTGGACGAGCTGTTTTTTTTTGTTTAAAAATGATCAAGGATCAGGAATGACGCGAGATTCAATCGCTGATGATCTATAGATCCCAAAAAATCGTAGGACCTAAGGAAACAAAACGAAAACACGCGGGAAGGCAGTCTCCCAAGTTGGCAGGCCTGGCTGGAGTGCATTCCAAACGTAATGATGAAAAAAACTTGATTTACCCCAATTTATTAAAACCAATCCCTCCTAAAATTGTTTACCACCTCTCCTGCCCCCCAAAAAGGGCAATTAACCCCAAAAATTGGAGGCAAAAGGCCTCGAAGCCCCCGCAATCTTCTCCCAAAAAAAACGACAATAGAAACCAACGGAATTTCCACGGAATTTCCTGCGGATAACCGAAATTCCTTCAGGAACAACTCATCCCCCAAAAACCGATAAATTCTCCCAAATTGTTATTGACATTACCTGAGGGTACAATTTCCTGCGATGTCATTTGCAGCAGAAGTGCAAGCTGTTGTCGCTCGGACATCCGCGCTGGGTAACCACGGAAACGACTGTTACCGCCTGCGGGCATTACGTCCACATAATTTGATTAAAGCAAATCCTCTAGTTGTAAGCCACGAGAACACGACAAACTCAATCGCATTATTCAACCGTTAAAACGACGATTTGAGGTTAAAAAAATCCGCACTCGTTGCACATAACCTCAAAAACATTTGGCGGTGGGAAATAATTTGGGCGGGAAGGGGCCGTTGGCGGAAATAGCCGCGATGGGGAGGGGATGAGCACTTGTTTTGTTCGCTGGGTTTTTTTTTTGTCTCTTTTTTTTCGCTCACTCACGCCATTTTGACCTACCGAGCGCCCGCGAATGTGTCAGCGGTTGGTCAAAGACTGGACGAAGAGTTGTCACTCGGGAGACGACACTGAGGCCCCTTCAATCACGTTTTTAAAAGGCTCATTGGGATCACCCAAGGCCCCTCGGCGACTCCGGATTCCGGGATTTTTCAGGTTCGAGCGGGCCCTCCGGACTTTTTGAAGGAACACTCGGACATTCGTGCGATCCACCCAGTGCGCAATTTGACGCAATATGGCGGAAAACGCGGGATGTCGTCTGGGGCCGGCGCCCCTGCCGGGCGGCGAGAGAACTGCCAAAACCCGGGAAAATTCGAATCGGTGAGAAATTTTTTTTTTAATTCTTCTTTTTTATCCGCCGATTTTTTAAATATTTGCCATATCATTTCCAATTTTTTTTAAAGATTTCAACACTTGAAAAAATATTTGGCGTTTATTTATTTTTTTAAAGACAGTCATTTTTAAAATTTATGTAAATTAATATCTGATTTTTTTAGTCGTTTCCGGAATTTCCTCTTTTTTTCTTGTTTATTTTTCCGTTTTTTTGCACTACATTTTCTTTTTAACAGAAGAAATTATGAATTTTAATTTTTTTTAATGAGTAATCCCCAGTAATTCTCGGTAATTTCCGGTCTCTAAGGATTTACCATTTTTTAATGTAAAAAATTCTGCAGCAATTCACAAGAAAAGTATCACCCGACCCCACTCACAAAATGTTTTTCAAGAAAATAAAATTATTTCAACGGTAATTTATTATTAGTAACAAAATTTCAAATCAAACTTACCGCTCTGGTACCTCTGTCCGCGCATCCCCTCTGCGCGTCCCTACAAGATGGCGACGGGCCTGTGCTGGCTGTTGCGTGTCTGGTCATTGCTCTCGGTATTTTTGCCGAAAATCTTCGGTAAAATCCCGAAAAAAATTCTAAAAAGTGAAAAAACCTATGGATGGCATCCTCTGGCCCCGATTGAATCACAAAATCGTCAGTGAATCCCAGCAAGAAGGTCGCATTACGTTAAATAAGTTGGTAAGTAGCCCACAATGCCCACAATCCAACGAGAACGACTGCGCATCGACTCCGCGCACAGCGAAGATGGCGTCCGGCTTGTGGCACTCAACGACGCATTAGCCTTTGTCCGAGACTCCCTGCCTCTGTACTGTACATTTCTCATGCAAGCAAGGCCACAGTCACAACAATAATTGTAAACAATGAAGTAAACAGAGGCCAACCGCTGCCAGGGATGGTTTGGACATGAATTTTCCGGAAAATTCCTCACAAATGAGGGGCAGCAGTGGAGTGAAGTGCAAAGACTGGACTTTTTGTGACCGGTGTCTTCATCAAGCCACAAGATGGAGACTGCTGGAGATTTCTGGAGAATGTGCTGGAGTCTTACTCATTTTGTGGTATTTAATAACTTTACAATTAATTACATGTCCAATTGAAGGACGAACTGAGTGAGGGAAGTGATTGGGAGGACTTTTTTGGCTCATTTTGAGGTTATAAAAATTGGGACAATGCCTGTGGGAGGTTTGTTACTGTCAGTGGAGTGATAAATACGCGAGAGGGCGGTTGAAGTGTCGTTATCAGTGTTAATTTGACGTTTCAAATAGTGTGGATAGTGAAAATAGTGAGTGATAGTGAAAATAGTGGATAAAAGTGTCCAGTGCCAAAGTGAATCCCAGGATTACGAGCAAACGTCGAGGAATATTAACTACATCTCCAGCTGCAGCCGCGGATTCCAGCTCCGGTGAGTCCCATTTATTTATTCTCAATATCTCTAGGTTTTCAGGTTCCGAAACCCATCGGAAAAATATTTTTTTGAGGATTTAGGGGAACGACTTGAGACAATTTTAATCGCGAATTTAACGAATTTTGGTATTGATTGGGGGGTTTGGAATTTAGGAGGCGTTACAATTAAGAGATTGGGTGGGGAAGATCTCAACCATAGAAAAATAATCAATTATTGATATTGATAATTAATTAAGAGCCCCAAATGTTGCAGCAAATCCTAGGCAATTTGTTAAACAATTTTACTGAATTGTCGAGAGAATTGGTTAGGATTTTCTGTCAATATTTGTCCTCTTGGAAACAATAACAAATATTTACTAACCCCCATTAGAATATTAATTAATTTACTGCCTAGGGAGGTCCTGCTGAATTCCCCCAAAATTTTAACAAATTAAACGGGTAAAAAGGGTCACTTGGAAAAATAATTTCCAGTGTAAAATCGAAAAATTGGATAAATCATGAATTTTTCTTCTCATTTTCCTTTAATAAAAGACAACGGGTTTACATGTTTATCCTCACGTATTAAACATAATATCGTAGTGAGTAAATTCACTCTCAAATAGACGAAATAAATAAGACACTTAATCAATTAAAAATTAAAAAATACAATCTTGGGCTCTACTCCATAACTTGTACGTTTGTTCACATAGTTTTTTTTTTTTTTTTTTTTTTTTTCCACTAGTTTTCCGAATACAATAGGCCATTGTTAATACGTAACGTGAATTTTTTCGTTTCTCATTACTTCGCACTTTCGTCATTTTTATTTTATTTTATTTTTTTCTCTTGTTAATTACTTTACAATTAATTATGAATGATAAGAACACATTGTTTTTTCAATCATTGCACCTAACGCAGACGATACCTAGTTCAACATTATAGAAAATACACAATGATTTTATTATTTTCCTAATCGTTTGACTCAGTTGCACGTCTTCACTTTGTTCGTAATTTAATCATTTTTAATCTCAATGTTTTTTGTTTTTTAATTGACATATCCAATACTAAAGATCACGGTGACATTAACCGATGAAAATTATCATCATCAAATTAAAATAATGCAATTATCGTAATTAAAATGAAATGTCTTTATCGATTGGTTTCAATTGTTCGTCCCATAGGGAAAATATTCAGTCCTCGTGCCCCTGCGAAGCAACATTTTATTCCAATTAGTCCTCTCTCTCTCTCTCTCTTTCTCTCTCTCCCTCTCTCTCTCAAGAAACCCCAGAATATAATTAAAAAAAAAATTATCTCCCGTTAATCTAGAGATGCCAAGAGACGAGACAGGACAAGCGAGCGATTCTCTCGCGTTTTGTCACGAGAGAGTCTCTCTCGTCTCGTCGCGAGAGAATCTCTCTCTCCTCTTGTCTCTATAATTAAAAAAAATCATTCTCTCATCTCGTCTTACGCAATAAAATTAATTACGAGTCATTTGGGGGATCGTTGCAATAAAAATAAAACAAAAATCTTCTAGACTCTCTATTCCGAATTCTATTCTCTCTATATAAAAAAACAAACAACAATTCTTCTCGTTTAATTTCTCTCGTCTCTCCCAGCATCTCTACAGAAATTCCCAAAAAAAAAAAACCGTTGCGTCTCAATTTTCAAATGCTCCACTTCATCATCTTATGACAGTAATTTACCTATGGACCAGCCAAGGTTAATGTTTCGAGTCTGCGACGCATTTGTACAGTTTATTCGATAGAGAGCCAGTTGGGCATAACATTACACAATGTCAACATTATTTTACTTCATCACACCGATTAATTAACGCTGTGAGGATGAGGGGGGGGGGGGGGGTGGGGGATAATTAAAATCAACGATAACTCGCTGAATTATCGTTAATTATTTTGCTTTGAGCGTCCCAATAACCAAGCACAAATCCTACATTAAGTTGTTTCTTTTTTTCTTTTTTAATATTTTTTTGTAATATACTTTCACGCTGCACGTTGACGTCGCGTGCGGCACGCTAGGTTGCATTCGACACTGAAAAACATTTTTTTTTTGGACATACATCTCCACTTGGACCAAAAAACTCAATTCGGTAATTAGTAAAAAAAAATTTTTCTCGTCAGTTATCGCCAAAAAAAACTTTTTAGGACAAGAATTTTTTGGCTTCGATGGGAAATTATTTATCGAAGATCAATTAGTTGAGTTTATGGATTTTTTTATTAGTCAATTGGCTTTTTCTGAGCCAAATTGAAAATATTTTCGTGGAAAAAAATTTATTAGGCTCCAGAAGATTTTTTTTTTAAGTGGAAATTGTTGGGAAAATTTTGTCCGTGGATCGAGTTTTTTCTGTTGGAAATATTACGGACCGGTTTCTTGATATACAAGTGAAGTTGTAGGTCTCTAGAAAATTTTTTTCTTCCAAGTGCGTCAGTAAAACTTGAACTATTTTGGATTTCTTTTTTTTTCTCGGGAGAGGGGGGTAACACACACATACGTACAATGATAATTAATTATTCACCGTCGTTAGATGGCTTACCTCGGTTTCATTATTTGTTTTTTTTTTTTAAATATTCATGTAATAGAAAACAGCTCGACAACGTTGTTTTTTTTTCGTTTTCATTTTTTCAAGAGGTCTGGAGATATTCGAGCGGCCCCCAGAGAAATGATTTGTTTGAATCAACTGAAATTAAAAAAAATGTTAACAAAAAAATTGCCTGATAAAATTGAGGAGTGAAAAGGAAAAAAATTGAACATAATTTTTTTTTTCTTTCGGAAGACTAAAATGAGTTGATATGCAATTAACTGAAATAATTGAAATAATTATTCACTGGAATCTAAAGGACTAAATTAATGGTGAAATGATTTGATTATTAATACAGAAAGAATCATTTTAGACGAGGAATTTCGTTTGATTGAAACACCTCATTTCTCAGTGAGAGCCAGGAAATATCTTGAATACGATTTCTTTTATTTTTTTTTAAACTGGAAAAGATTATTCCTTTAAAGTGCGATAAAAGGTAGAGTAGGTCCCTTCTATAAGTCATTTGTTTCACATATTTCCTTAGAGAAATTGGTGCACAGTGTGGTCTTTTCATTATATTTTTAATTAATCTAGTGAGACTCTTGCGACAGGCCAATCGGAGAATGTCAATGATTTTTTGTATGATCGATTCAATCTGTTGTTTTTTCATTGCTCGATGATTATGTACACATATGGGGGATGATGGTGGCCTGTCGCTGAGTGAGGAAGGACGTACATCTAGTACTTTCTGATAAAATATGATGGTGTGATAAATCCGCATGGAAAAAATTCGCCTCCTGGTATATGTGATAAATTGATGAGCAGCTGTTTCGCGATTTTACTCAAGCCGAACGAACTTTGAGGTCTTGTGTGAATGTGTCCCTTGACGATACAAGTTTGGTTAGAATGAAGAATTTCCGTGAAGACAGTCTTTAAGGGGCTCCTATTTTTTTTGGAGACAAAAATTCCAGAAGATTTGCTCACTTCCCAGAAAACCGATACCATTGAGTTGACAATCAACTGATTGGGATAAATAATCCCGAGAAAATTAGGAAAACACGAGATGGAGTCGCCGCCATTTCATGTACCAAACAAGATGGCGGCGTCGACACTTGTTGACCACCTCAAATTTTCAAAAGTCTCTCAAAATTGTTTGCCACAATGATATAATATGGAACTCACTTCGTTCGTTTCGCCAAAAATGAACAAATATTCATCGGTTTTTTTGAGAATATTTTCTCAATCATCGACTCGAGTAAAATATTCATCTTTTCTCATGCGGACATGGAATTGAAATTTCAATGCAGTGAAGATGAGTTGTTTCTAGTCTATTTCGACACAGATTATCCGTTTGCTAAATCAATAATACTTGTTAATCCCTACAAGACGATCCTTTTGTTAGTTAATTAGTATTAGCCACTGATAAACTATAACTTCTGTTCCTTGAGATGACTAATGAAAATCACCATCAACATTTATGACAGCGGTAACATCAATCTCGAGAAAGATTACGATCTATTAGAGACGTTATCTACTTGAAGAATGACAAAAAGATGAAATCCTCGCCGCCATGATTGTTACATATCATTTGTGGTCACTTAAGTAGTTTGTGAGGATTCATCTTCAGATATATTAGGGGGGAAGGATAATGAGAGCACACGAGGTAAACGATCTTAATTCAAAAGTCCATTAATGAGCGTATTTATGATTAATCATTAGTCGATCCTTTCTTTAGTTTTGATTCTTCAGTTTTTTTTTTTTGCCTTTTTTTTCCTTCATATTGTTCTTAATTTTACCAGTTATAAATAATTACGAGTACATGAATACATCGCGCGATTTTAATTTATTTGTTATGGATTCTCTAGGTTCATTATTACGGACTAACGTTCAATGTCTAACTACTCGAACATTCTTTATGTGTCAATTATTTGTTCTTCTGATTACACGAGTGGAAAAATTTAATGAAAAATTGCAGATTTGCGGGATGAGTCTGTTGGACTTCAACTGAAATTCATTTGAATTATTTTCATTTTCTCTTATTATTTATCCTAGAGAAATATTAATTCTATAAACAAATTTCCGGCTGAAGTTTTTCCTCTTTTTTTTTTTTCATTCTACTTTTATTTTATTTTCACGGGGAAAATTAAATTTAGGAAATGGAAAATATTTCAATGGAATTGTCCGGAGGAATGCCTGCAATTTTTTTATTAAATTTTTCGTGCCCGTCGTCGAGCTCGTGAACAATCAGCTGCTGGTGAAGCTGACTGATCACCAAATTTTCTTGATTATTTTCTTAATTATTGTTTAACAACAACGATGGGGCGATGAGGTTGAAATTTGGAGAAGATTAAAAATATTTTTCAGTCATATTTTCATTGTCAGGCTCTCGGAAATGTCCTCAATTCAATTTTTCACTGTCAAATGTTCTCAAAATTTCAGCTTCACGGTGGGAAATGAGAGTATGGATGATGTGACGGGATCATTAATGACATTATTGAGATTCCCTCAAGATTTTTGTTCTTCGGTTATTGTTCTAGTTATTTTCTTCTCGCTCTGTGCGCAGTTTAAACTTCGTTTATTCATTTGGTTTTTTTTTTTCCATTCAATTGTAAGTTCTCGTCCCATTGTTCATTAGTTCTTTCATCTACTGTTTGTCCCATTACTTGTTAAATTGTTTTTTTTTTTTAGATATGAGCAAATTTCATTTCAAATTTGTCTTTAAAATTCATTTTAATTTTCAATCTACGCTCGTTAACGTCTAGCTTCTACAGCCGCGATTTTTCTCTACCAGTCTTTTCTCCTTCTCCGTACCTAGGCATCGTTTTTTAATTATTTTTTTTT
>JAPYZN010000569.1:0-37398 GCA_030522865.1 Psyttalia lounsburyi
TGGTAAAACAAATTTGGCAGTGAAAATACAAGAGAATTTTGTGTCGAGTGAGTTTTTTAATGCAATTTTATCCGCTAAAATTTCTTGGGAGTATCAAATATGAGTAAATCGTGTACTAAACGGATATTTAATAAAAAACATTCCACGAAAAATAAGGAATTTCAATTTTGTATGCAACTTTGAATTACAATGTAATGGGATCGAATTTTCAATTGAAATATTTCTCCCACGAATTTGCCAAAATTTGAAATAAAAAATCTATCCAAGGATTTAATTAAAAAAAAAGATTTTTCCTAAATTTCTATTGTTTTAATTAATGCACGAAATAATTAAAAATTGCAATCTGCAAAAAAATCGTAACATAACTAATCAAATTTTCAATGGAAAGCATTAGAATTTTCTAGCAATTTCTTTGAAAAGTTTATTCTACTGGAATCCTCTCGAAGTACCAAACCCCATTCATTCACGTAGAAATCTGGAAGGAGTTTTAAACCCAACTCGTGGCAACACGTACACACTGAGCGTAGATACCCCAGCAATAAAAATAAATAAAAACAAAAGGTATTACCTGGGGGTCGGAGGGGAGGGTGAAGGGCGAGGTAGAATCGATTTTTAGAGTGAGCCCGCTGATTGGAGGGCTTATCACCGGGGGATGCCTCGAGAATGTGCAACGTCGCAGTAGGCGAGTCTCCCCGATTGGTCCACTTCCATCACGTGACCCTCCAGCTCCCCACCAGAGGTGAGAACGTAGTGGGGATAGCGAGGAACGGCGAGGTTTTGCCCAGTCGCCCGTTTCCGTCTTCCCAGCGCCTGTTAGCCATTGTCGTCTCTGTACCGGGTTTTCAGGGTAAGTTTCCACTTTTATTCCACTATCACAATCACCAATCGACCAAATAATTCAGCCTACATGCCACCATGAACTCGCCCCATGATATTTTCCATGAACAATGGCACGACAAGAGTCGTAAAATCCGATGGTGAGAGCCAATTGAGAGTGTGAAAATGAAAACTCATTGTTCTCAGGTTTGATTGGGCACAAGAGCGAACGTCGTTGTGACTTCGGTATTTAAAGTTGAAAAGACATTGCTCAGGAGGATTTTTTTACGACGAAGGGTGAACTCAACAGCTGTACAATCATGTATGGCAACGGATATTCCAATCAAACTTCGTGAGTATTTGGATGATTTTGTGGTGGATTGATGGGAGTGGGATTTTTTTTTGCCGATGGCGAGAGAGAACCTTTTACCGTCATGGCCGGTCCGAGTCGTCTCCCCGTTTGTGGCACTACGATACCGGCCATTTTGTGACTCCTGCGAAGTTTTGCTTACGGATGTTTGGAGCTATTTGATTAGAAGCTCGCGTTGCAATTGATTTTTCGAGGTTTTCGGGCGATTTCGGAGAGATCTGAGGAGCATTGCCATTGATTTCTTCTGCTTCGCTGGACTGTTGGGGGAGTCTTAGTCTTGGGGATTTTCCCCCCCATTACGATTAGGAAATTCAATCCTTTTTGCATTTTTTAATATAAAAAAAAAATTTCTAAGACTACAATCGCTGTCAAACTGGGGATTTGCCATGTCAAAGAAAATGAGTAAATGTTTGGAGAGGTTTTATGGAGGTCTAGCAGTTTTGCCATTTATGGTTTCTTTTTTTATGGACGTTTGAAAAAATTAGACGGGAAATGATAACAATTCTCTTACTTTTCGTTATTTGGTTTAGACAGTTTGAAACAAAGTCCAAATGGATTGTTCTAGAACTATTCGGTTTATGTAACCCAGACTAAAAATTCTAAGATGATCTCAATGGTATTATTAATTTTCAACCTTTCCCGATATTGATCCAACCTTGTGTGAATTTCCAAACAAATTGAGGGCTTTGAAAGATCGATCCAACGGAGACCTCCATTCGTAACAAAAAATTCCAGCCCAGCAATCCCCCCGACTACCCCAAAAATTCATCCCCTAAGCCACCTGATCTTCACCCCTTAGTTACAGACCCCGGCAAAACAGGGAGTATGGCAACAGGGGCATGGGTGGGACGTACTGGAACAGCCAGCAGCACCATCAGCAGGCTCACCAGCCAAATCCCCATTCCCAGAACACCTACAACATAAAAAAGAATCCCAACCAGAAGAAATGTCCAGGTGATTCACTGAAGAAACCCTCCTGGGACATGGGTACTCTCCCCCAAATAACCAAGAACCTCTACGTACCCCATCCCAACATCAGAAGTCGCACCCCAGACGAGGTGACCCAGTACCACATCGGCAAGGAGATCACAGTTAAAGGGAACAACACTCCCTATCCCATTCAGGCCTTCGAGGAGAGTAACTTCCCGGATTACGTGATGCAGGAGATCCACAAGCAGGGATTCCAGGTAATAATTTTGACATGATAATTTGATATACACCTGGAGGAAATAAACCTTCAACAGATGCCCCTGATCCAAGACAATGTGGTCTTGATAAATTAAGAAAGATACAATCTTTAGATAATTAATTTTCCCAAAGTTGATGTCCTAAAATCTAACCTAACCTAAAATTCTCAGGTCTCATGAAACAATTGAAATCTCAGGATAAATCGTTCCGTAGGTTCCCAGAAGTCCTCTTTGCACCTGGAGTTTAACTGATCTTGAGAAATTCTTGTTAGGATTAAAAAGAAAGTATTCCGAACCCCAAAATATCCGTCACGTGTATCGAATTTCCGATAAAAATTCCCTGGAATGTCTCCAAACGACACAATAGAAAAACAAAACGTTAATCCTGTGTTCGGAATTCCAGGAGCCCACGGCGATCCAGGCGCAAGGCTGGCCAATAGCCCTGAGTGGACGTGACATGGTGGGCATTGCCCAGACAGGTTCTGGCAAGACCCTAGCCTACATACTCCCAGCAACCGTCCACATCAACCACCAGCCGCGCCTGTCACGTGGCGAAGGTCCAATAGTTCTAGTTCTGGCACCAACTCGCGAGCTCGCCCAGCAGATTCAGAGTGTGGCCCGCGATTTCGGTACAACATCCCACATACGGAACACCTGCATCTTCGGTGGCTCCCCGAAGGGTCCCCAGGCCCGCGATCTCGAGCGCGGCGTCGAGATTTGCATTGCAACGCCGGGAAGACTCATCGATTTCCTCGAGAAGGGGACGACAAACTTGCGCAGATGTACTTACTTGGTATTGGACGAGGCAGATCGAATGCTTGACATGGGCTTCGAGCCCCAGATAAGAAAGATCATCGAGCAAATTCGTCCGGATCGTCAGGTCCTCATGTGGTCGGCGACGTGGCCGAAGGAGGTACAAGCACTGGCTGAGGACTTCCTCACTGATTACATTCAGATCAACATTGGCTCCCTGACACTCGCTGCCAATCACAATATCCGACAGATCATTGAGATCTGTCAGGAGCACGAGAAGGAGACAAAATTGGCTGGTCTACTCCGTGAGATTGGCTGCGAACGTGGCAACAAGACCATCATCTTCGTCGAGACCAAGAAGAAGGTCGACGACATCACCAAGTCCATTAAACGCGAGGGATGGTCTGCTATCGCCATTCACGGTGACAAATCCCAGCCAGAGCGCGACTTTGTACTGTCAGAATTCAGAAATGGAAAGACATCGATTCTTGTTGCCACTGATGTTGCAGCTCGTGGTCTCGATGTTGAGGACGTCAAATATGTTGTTAATTTTGATTATCCCAATAGTTCAGAGGACTACATTCACAGGATTGGGAGGACTGGTCGTTGTCAAGCGGCTGGAACTGCTTACGCCTACTTCACTCCCAACAACGCACGCCAAGCCAAGGAATTGATTTCAGTTCTTGAAGAGGCCGGCCAAGTTATCAATCCTCAACTGGCAGATCTTGCTAATTCTCAGCGTGGCAATTTTGGAAAAGGCCGCCAACGTTGGAACACAGCCCGTCCCTCTAATAAGGAGAACAGCTCAAGTCCAAGGAGCAACTCCAGTCCAACTGGCAACACATGGCACAACAATCATCATGGCAATGGCTATCAGCATCACCAGCAGAATGGACAGGATCGACAGATGGTGCCCAGACAGCATGGCTATGTGCCCAGAAATGTTCAGGGCTATCAGAATAATTACCAGGGACAGCAGAGGCAGAATCATCAGAATGGATATCATCAGAATGGATATCAAAATGGTAATAATCCTAATTATCAGGGGAGCCAGGGACAGCAGAGGTACCAGAATCGTCCTAATGGCTATCAGGGCAGTCGTATGAATTCAGCACCCAGGCAAAATGGATATCCACAGCCTGGCAATCAGAATGGACAGGGCATTTACTCAATGCCACCACCATTCATCATGCCATCTGGTGGGCATGCTGATTCTGGAATACAGAGTATTGTTAACAACAAATTCTTCCAGACCAATAGACCACCACCAACTGCCAATGCATGCGCTTATCAGTCAATGAGCTATGGACAATTTCAGGCTGTTCCACCTTATGGATATCCTTTTCCACCAACACCTGTTCAACAGTGAAAACAACCTGATATTGAGGTAATATAAATTAGGCATTTTTGGGTCTTGGTTTAGGTTTTCTTTTTTCTGGTTTTCCTAGGATGAGGGAGGGGGGCGAGATAAATTCAAGGTATTGATATCGTGTATGTGTAATCGTATTAACAATTTTCACATTGAAAAAAATATTATTGAAAATTGAACAACTCCACGAATTTTCTTTTTCTGTTTCGTCCAGTAATTCATAGGAATTATTTCTCATGATGTAATTTTAGGGTATTTTTTTTCTCTTTCGATTTGTTTTTTTCGTTCAATTTATCTGTAGGATATCTTGTCTGGAATGATGCGAGACATTGGCGAAATTTGTCATCGAATTTTAGGTTACAATTTTTGGCTTTTGTGGGGCTTTATTGCACAGAAAATTTGTCGGGTACAATTTATTATTAATCGAGCTGGTGAGAATTCTCTGAAATGGGGGGGGGGGGAAAAATGTTAATAATGCGCCAATAATTTGAGGCACATTCCAGTCGAGTCTTTGACGTAGATAATAGCTCGAAGAAGAATAGCAAGTGGTATAATGAAGAATATATTAATAATTGAAAATGATAAAACACGAGAAGATTAAATAATTATCGATTAAAATATGGCCACGAGTATAATTGAAATGTTGGTCAGATTAAAAAAAAAAAAATTTACATTTAATGCTAATTGAATAGTAATCTCTTTGCAAAATAATCATTATGTACAACTATCTGTATGCTTTTCTGAAATGCACGAAACGTATAGAAGGGGGGTGGGTTAGGATAATTCATAATTTATAATTTAATTTAATGGGAAAATGAGATGAAAAATTTAAGAGAGAATAATTAATGGAGAAGACACTTTTTGCGTGAATAAAGGGAAAAAAAAACACTGCTGAAGACGCTCTACGGAACAAGTAGACAATTAAAATGAAAATTAAATAAAAGAAAAACGTTAAGGCCTTTTGCATAAAAAGTAAGTGAAGAGCCCATTACGCCCAGAGAAGTCAAAACAGAATTAATAATCAACCAAACAGTTGGGGAAATGAAGAATCTGTTGGTGAATTGCGACGAGACTGGATGTGTCTCGATAATTTCCAAAATGAAAAAAAAAACAAAGAATAAAAAACAATGAAATTATTAATTAAAATTTCAAATAAATGGGCTTGAAATGGGCGCATAGTCCGCATGGCTGTGCAAACTAATAGCAAAGCTCGGTACCTTATTTTTGTATGAAGTTAAAATGATAAAAAAAAAGATGTCACAACGTGAAGAGACTAAAAATAATTTGTTGTTAGACCAACAAATTGCGAAAAAAAAAACATGAAAATGTTATATTTTATGCAACTGGCCACCGAGTGGCCCTCACAAAGTGCAGGCACGTGCATCAAGTGGGCCGGAATATTTAATATTAATGATGAAAAAAAAAATCTAAAGTCCCCTAATTGTACCTGTTTTTAGTTCTTTCTCAGATGCGTCTAAATTAATCTATTTCTCATCCCACAATACATTGTTTTTTTCTCTTCAATTCATGTGATAGTTTAATTAAATACGACTCCTAGGTTGTCAATGTTTTTCTTTCATTTTTTTAATGTATATTGTCATTAGAGATGACCGATAGGAGGAATGTGAAGATAATTGTCCAACCCGTGTTAAAGTAACTACGAAACTAGGCGTCTTGCGCAATCTATTAAACTAAATAATCCTACGATTTATGTTTTCTCAGTCTCAAATGGCTCGTGTTAGTTGCGGGCAGTTTTCATGGATTTTATTTTTTCTCATTTCAAGTACAGAAAGAGGAGCTGTTTCGGCTATTGAGCGGCCGGGCGCTGCGCTTTAATTTAATATTTATAGGGAAAAAAAAACATAATAACAAATGAGAGAGAGAGAGAGAGAAGAGAATAAAAACCACAAAATAAATGATAACAAATGCCTTATCATAACGAGGATCTCCGAGACCAACGGTATTTAAATAATGTTTTTTTTTTGCTTGTGTATATTTTCTGCGGCCCTCCACAATCCGCATTCTCACGTCTGATCGAGCTTCTCGTCTCAAATTAATTAAATTGAAAAATAAAGCAAACTAACAGTAAATATATAAACAAAAAAAAAATGGTAAACGCACACATTTGAATCTCAGGTTAAATGTGAATGGTAAAAATAATGGTAAGCCAGCGATGATTTAATTTTGTTTTCTCCTCGATGGAATAATCAGTGGATTTGCTCGCGGACGATGAGAAATTTAATTAACTTTTTTTGAATTTTTTTTTTTCCTTTTTTTCTTTCAATGAAGAAGAAAAACGTTTGAGAGAGTGTGCGAAGAGAGTGGATACTGAGGGATTAAGGAAAGCTGGAGGCTCCCGTACATTAGCGTATGCCTTTCGTCGTCTTAATTAACGTGAATAATTAATTAATAACAACGGAGGGTAAACGCGTAGTTCTGTGATATGTAAAATGTAGCGCATAGAAAAAAAAAAACACTGAGAGATAACTACAATAAAAAAAAATGGAAACAAAGTTATGGTGAAAAATGAGAAAACATTTAAATTCTAATGCGCGACATTGGATTTAAAAATAGAGGGTGGGTGGGGGGGAATTGTGAAAAATAAAAAAAAAACTTATCTCACCTCATTTTTATATATGTGGTATACCATATCATGTTTAAAACAAAATAAAGAGTCGATGAATTTGCTCCATCGTACTTGGGACTTGAACAAATGAGTTTAAAAATAAATAAATAAAGAAAAATGAAAAGTCATTAAATGAAACGAGGAATTATAAGTTGAGATGAGAGAGAGAGAGCGACAGTTTTGTGAGTCTCCCAACTGATTGGTCCAATTGAAGAAAAAAAATATGAAGGGGATTTTTAATGGTTGGATTGTTCATGAATCAATTAATTTACAATGAAAATAAATAAAATGTAGTGGACGAAACGTAAAAAAATAAAAAAAAAGTTATGAATAAACGGGGCAACGACGAGATCTCTGCTAACTGATACTCTTTACTGTGAAAAAGAAAAAAAACTCCGACTGTTAGGTAGATATTGTTAGGAAATAGTTGAATTATTTTTTTGAAATAAAAAAAATAAATGAGATACTTGTTGAATACAGTGGCTGATGAGAGAATGGCATTTGTTCTGTAATTGCCAATTTGTCAGGGCTTTTTTAATCTCTGATGAAGTACAATCAGACACACTCTTTTCATCTGCAAAAGACACACGCACAGTTTAACAAAAAAAAATAAATCAGCAAATAAGTAGCATGAGGGATTTAATTAATGGAATAGACAACTTTTTTAATGGGATGGAAAAAAAAAGAAACCATTAGGAATGAATAAAACGTGTCGCCAATTGATGAGAAAGATAGGCGTGCTTTTTATCAATCGAGAATTGCCATTTATGTAAATAAATAACGTATATATACATAAACAATATTATCAATAGGGAGTTTTGTTGATGAGTAATTAAGTGCCAGTGCATATTCTTTTTTTTTTAATCGAGAATCAAAACATGTGATGTTCTGCAGTTAATTCGAAAAACATTGAAAAATTCTCTCCACAAAATGCTAATTATCTCGTTAATGAGTGGATTTAGGGGAAAATGTTGGGGAACATTTTTTGTCGACAGTTTAATTATCGATAAAAAATGTCTAATCACTTGTTCCCATAAACTCGCTCATTAACGAGGTAATTAAGGAGTTGTGAAGATTCTCCCCATTTCTGCAGGATAAAAAAACGCCTCGAAGTGATTTCACTCTTTTTCTGTCCTATTTTATAACAATTTTCTTTCATTATCGTTGTCAAGTTGAACTTTAAAATCCATTTAAAACCCTAGAAGTGAATTTACGTCGTCACGCGACTCAGAAATAATTGAATTTTGTATTCAAATGAGTGAAGGGAGGAAGGGGGATTTTTTTTTTTATGATTAATTAGAACAAAATATTTAAAAACGAGGTAAACTGTGAACTTCTAGTACCTTGATTATAACTGAGCGCTGTGATATCGCGTACTAAAACGTGTGTTTTTCATTTTTTTCCTTATTAATTGTAAATCGTGAATGTGCATACGGTAAATGTTGAAACAATCTCCTTTTTATACAAGACTGATCTTTCGCCAATTTATACAAGAGTACGAAGGGGGGGATAAAAAAAATCTGAAGAATAAACGTTAAATGTGTATTTGGAATTTTTGTCGGGTACAACCGAGGGTAAACGTTTGTTTATTTCGTGATGCGTTGATATGTCGATAAAACTGATAATACCACATTCTGTATATTCATTGATTGTGCTAAAGGATATATTTTATATTGAATCGTACTAAAATGCCGTCCGCTGAGTGGGAACGGCTAATTCCCAATTGCTTTGATTTCCATTATTAATTTTTCTTCCCGAAAGAAATCACAAAATTAATCAACTCATCCCTCAATTCAACAGTAAAACGTGAAAATCCGTGTCTTCACATTATCCAAAAAGTCCAATTATCTCGCGAATGTGCTCCTGTAGAGGCAAATGTCAGAGAACATTTTCTGTTGGGAATTCCATTCCCAACGTAAATGATTTCCTCACTTTTTCTCCTAAATCCTCGCCCTAGCGAGATAAATCGACAATTAGATAACCAAAAAAATCAATTATCAGTTGAATTTCCACGTTTTCTACTGTTTTTCAAATTAAGTGGTGGGTTAAATTGGTAAATAAACAATAAACGCGTTAATTTAGTGTGATAAACACCTACCTTTCTCGAGAATGTGACAAGATCATAATTAATGAAAATATTGGTCAACAGGCACGATTAATTTATTCAGGTGCACATGATTTTTTTTTTTCTTATTAACGCATTTATCGGTTAACAAAATATCCTAGAGTCTAGTCAAAATCATCAATACGAACTGCAGTATCACTGACACGAGAGTTATTGATAGTCGAAGCAGGGAAATAACAATTCGTTCATCAGGTGAGCGAGTGGGGGGATTAAATAATTTTTTTACAAAGTGATATTGTAGGGGGGGAAAAACAACCGTAAAGAGCGAGGGGAGGGAAATATAATTGGGCGAAGTTAGCAGGCTTGTATAAGTTTTATATTTGATATACTAGTTTGTGATATTAACTGAAACTATTGAAAAAAAAAACTAATAAAAGAGGAAAAATAAACAAAAAATATTGATTAAAGAAAAAAAAATGAGAGAGTACCAAGAAGCCGTTCCCTGGTCGTTAGCCGAGTGTTTATTCCAATTGAATAGTTTTTACAGTTGATATGAGAAAATAATTAACATTTAAAAAATGAGGGTAATGTGAAAGTGAAGGGGGGGGGGGGAGGGGGGAAATGGATTTACTGAGGAAAGAAAATTAATGAAACATAGAGAAAAATCGTATTTATTTTCTGACCATGACATTATTTGGGAGAATTTAATTAAAATGAGAGAAAAAAGAAACAAGTTAATAAATAAAAAAAAACTAAAAGTGATATTAAATATCATACAGCTCTCCAATGTTTCTCACGAGAGATAATGAAGAATTAAAAAGAATAATTACAGTTAATAGAAAGTCCTGAAACATGTGATGGAGGAGCAAACCCCTTAAGTAGTCTCGTTAACGCCTTCTGTCATTATTATTATTTACTTTTTTTTCGTTCGATGAAAGAACATTGTGAAGCCAAGATTTAAGTATGGTTAAAGGAAATAAAAGGGAGACAAACTCGTTAATTACGACAAGGCCCCAGGAGTGTGAAGAGGAATGTTTGATTGATGAAAAAAAAAAAAAAAATGATGAACAATTATTTGATTTAATACGTGGAGAACATTTTTTAAGTAAAAACAAAGTACACAGAAAAAAAGAAACAAAATGTAATTTTCAAAATGGGTAAATTACTGCTCTACATTCAGATTCTCTTCTGTAGGTTTCACTAAAGTGCATTTCTTGTATGTTATACAGTATTATGAATAGAGAATAAAATAAAGAAAAATCATATTGCACCTTTATTGGTTTTATTTTATTTCATCCTTGTTGCTCCTTTAGGTTTAAGGGAAACGAGGCACGTGGAGATTCATCCATTTTGCGCAGCAGCCTATCCAGGTTTATTGAATTTCCCATAAAATTGTATATTTCGTGACAAGTGAAAAAAAATGGCTTTTGGCGAGGGATATTATCCCACGAGTCAAAAAACCCTTTTTTCACTCGACGCGAAGCGGAGAGTGACTGAAAAGTAACTTTTCCGACACAGCGTGATGAAATAGTATATTTCGTAACAAGTGAAAAAAAAAATGGTTTTTGGCAAGTGGGAGGTTTATATCACGAGCCGAAGACGAGGGATATAATCCCACGAGTCAAAAACCACTTTTTTCACGAGTTACGAACATAATTTTTCATCTCAATTTCACGAGTTACGAACATAATTTTTCATCTCAATGTCTGCAATGTCCGCTTCGCGTCGAGTGACTGAAAAGTACTTTTCCGACACAGCGTGATGAAATAGTATATTTTGTAACAAGTGAAAAAAAATGTTTTTTGGCGAATGGGAGGTTTATCTCACGAGACGAAGGCGAGCGATATAATCCCACGAGTCAAAAACCACTTTTTTCACGAGTAACGAACATAATTTTTCATCTCAATGTGTCGAAAAAGTTACTTCTCCGACACAGCATGATGAAAAAATTATTCTGCGTCCGGCAATTTTGTTAGAGAATTTTAATAAAAAAAAATCTAAATTAAAATCTGTATTTTATCGTTTTTAGGGACTGAAAGCTGCCGGAAGTTATAAATATTTCGACTCCCATAATAGCTAGAGCAAAAAAGAGATTAATTAATTAATTCGAGAAGACACTTTTTGAGAATTCTCGAATAGAAGAGGCACTGCTGCTCTCAATTCAACATCCTTCGATTCCTGAGTGAATTTTCTATTGATTTACATATTTAGCCGCGGCCGGAAGTCGATTATATTTTTTTTGTACAGCGAACGTCCCAGAAAATCCCTTTTTTTCCACCCCCAGCAGAGGATTTTGCATTTGTCAATTCAAATGTGCGCGCCGCTGCCCGCAAGATGGCGGCTGTGGCAAGAAATCAATACACGAACATCCGCCGTAAAAAAATCTCAAAATAATCCAAGACATTCCGTTGAAATCTCCTCAAAATTACTTCTCTCAATTTTAAGCCTCAATTCAACAATTTCTTCCCACTATCAAGCTCAATTAAACAATTTAGAAAACGTAATTCCAACGTTTGTTGACCCCGCGCATGCGCCGTGCAGCTGGCTGTAGACGAAGCTGGAGAAATCCCGGAAAAATCATTACTGGAGCGCGTGTTGATTGCGTGAACGTCAGCGGCAGCCAATGGGCGTCGTTCACCTAGCGTTTTCCTCACCCCACCCTGCGCCGCTGAGTCGTCCGACTTCCGGCATCACCCAGCAACGTTCTTTCCGTCCCTAACAGCGGCACGGGTAAGTTGTGTCCATCTTGTTTTTCCACTGGATTCGTCAGACATTAGTCCCAAATCGATCGTCCAATTCCCTTTCACTTTTATTCAATTGAGTTTAATCCTCTTTGAATCCCTCCAACTGACATTTCCACTCGTCTTGGCCTGATTTCAGTCATCTCAGCCGCTATTCAACAGCTCAATTTCATCCATCAACTTTGAGTTCAGGGACTGAAAAGCAGTACATCCCATCTGCAATTATGTGAGTACAATTATTTATTAATTAATTCCAGTTGTTTCTCGCCATTATTTATCCTACGAAAAATTTGTCGGGGCTTTCGCGAGACTTTCAATGGGGGGAACAATGGCGAAAGCTGTCGGGATGTATCGCGTCCTTTTCGAGAGCCTTCGACGCCATTTCGCGTTACATCGCAGGCGTTGATTTATTGAACCACGCGTGACGAATCTTTCATGACGGAAAAAAAGAATGAACGTTGTGGGTATCACGAGTGACTTCAGCTCAGGAGATTTATCAAATAATTTCCTCTCATTTTGGCATGCCTCTGTTTTGTTACATCGACAGAGCATGAATGCTTGTGGGAGGTAGAACAATTGTGCGAACTATATGCCTTCGGTGTCCACACATTTACGTCTGGATCTCGTCTCTCAAAGTTCGCTACAAATAATTTTTCTCAAATATTTTTAGACTTTCGACGAGTGTAATTACGAATAACAGAACAATCTGATTTTCCCCATTTGTTCAAAGAGTTTTCAGGGTTAATTATTCAAGTTTTTTGTTCGGGGAGCAAATGTTTTCGATAGATTAATTAGGCATTAATGGAAAGGGGAATTTATTTTCACATTTTTATGAATTTGGGAATCGATTTACTCGAAGTTATAATATTAAGGAAAATCCAAGGCCGACATTTTTAACGAAATGCTCAAGTTGAGCATTGACGTCACACCCACTGTATCGGATTAATCATCGAGCCCCGAGGAACGGAGTCTTTTAACGTGACCGGAAGAGCGTGACAGTTAAATGTAATAATCCCTGGCCGTTAATCGATAAAGTACAGTACGAAATTTCTGAAAAATCCGGCAACTACTGATTAATTTGGAGGTATCTCCGTAAATACCTGTATTTTGAGAAAATCATTGAGATAAGTTTTTGTAGATAATTTCCCGAGCTACGAAGAATGTCTCTTCACATTTTCCTTAAAACCCGATAGTTTTGGAGATATTTACAAAATGGAACTGCTCAAACTAATCAATTTTTAATTTTCAACATTCTCCGGTGAAAAAAATTGGAAATTTTCTTCTAAAACGACTCGTCATCAAAAGAATTGGATATTCCCTACTTGATAATGATAATAATTGAATAATAATCACGAGATAAGTAGATAATTGAATATCAAATTTACCTGATAAAATGTTCCTCGACTAGAACGTTCCGTCTATTCCAGGCTATTCTCAACAAAAATCGATATCAATTTTCCCCCAGTCGCCATCTCTTCCACCCCTCTCCCCCTCCAACTCCCCACAAACCCCTCCTTCTCTCAATCAATACTCCAAAACTCTTGATATTAATTTCCGATTGCTCAGAAGCGTTTTCCTCTGAATTCCAGAAATTTCCATTTGCTCCTAATTTGCCCCCAATTTTTATTATTATTTTTTTATACTCGTCTTTACGTCTTCCCTCACTCCCAAAAATTCTCATTCGCCTCCGGGTATTTCTAATTACCTCGTCAACTTGAATTTGCTTCTTATGTTACTCCCCTCGATCATCTCCAATAATAAAAACCCAACTTCTTCTGAATCTCCAGGACTTACGGAGGTTCATCCGGTGGTGGTGCTGGCGGTGGTTATCGCGCCGGTGGTAATAACGGAGGCGGTCAGCGCGGCGGTCCTCCCCGAAACGGTTACGGCGGCGGTGGTGGCGGTGGTGGCAACAGATTTGGCGGAAGTCGTGGCGGTAACATGGGTAGCAACAGCCGTTTCGGCAATCGTGGGGGAAATATGAAGGGCGGCAGTGGTGGGGCTGGAGGTAATCTTCGTAAGCCAAATTGGGACTACGAGAATCTGAAGCCATTCAAGAAGGAGTTCTACGTACCCCACGCCAATGTCGCCAACAGGCATCCACGCGAGGTGGAGATTTATCGGGACGAGAAGCAGATAACGCTGAAGGGGGAGAAAATACCCAATCCAATTCAGTACTTCGAGGAGGGTAATTTTCCGGATTACGTTATGCAGGGAATAAGGAAGCAGGGATTCTCGGAGCCGACGGCTATACAGGCCCAGGGCTGGCCAATTGCCATGTCAGGTGGTAATATGGTGGGAATAGCACAGACTGGATCTGGAAAGACCCTCGGCTACATTCTCCCAGCTATTGTCCACATCAACAGCCAACAGCCACTCAATCGTGGCGATGGACCCATTGCTCTTGTGCTTGCACCCACTAGGGAGCTTGCCCAGCAGATTCAGACTGTTGCCCAAGACTTTGGATCACTCTCGTACGTAAGGAATACCTGTATCTTTGGTGGTGCACCCAAGGGTGGACAGGCGAGGGATCTTGAGCGAGGAGTTGAAATTGTCATTGCCACACCAGGACGACTCATTGATTTCCTCGAGCGTGGCACTACCAATCTCAGGAGGTGCACTTATCTCGTTCTCGATGAGGCTGATCGCATGCTGGATATGGGATTCGAGCCGCAGATTAGGAAGATCATTGAACAGATCAGACCTGACAGGCAGGTACTCATGTGGTCCGCCACTTGGCCCAAGGAAGTTAGAAATCTTGCCGAGGAGTATCTCACTGATTATACACAACTGAACATTGGCTCGCTCTCGTTATCTGCTAATCATAATATTCTCCAGATCGTTGATGTCTGTCAGGAGCATGAGAAGGAGGCAAAGTAAGTTTTTTATTTTTATTTTTAAAGAGTTCGGGAACGGGGGGAGGGCTGTCAAGATTTCTTGGGAAGTGAATGCGTTGGAGGAGTAATTATTTCGGTTTGTTAATGAGTGAGAATTTTTAATGATTTGAATAATTGATTTGATGATTTTTTTTTTGTAAGATTTTTTTTTTTGAGTAAGATTGGAAAATGAATGCCTTCAGGAATTTCATTTGGGCAATTGATTACTTTCATTTATGACTTCACGTGATGAAAAGGGTTCATGATTACGTTGTGATTATATTTTATACCTCATACCTCTAAGAAGAACTGATTTATAACACTCGTTAGATAATTTATCGCAAAGCGTGAGGATTGTTTTAAACATTTCTTTTTTATTTTGTGGTTTATAGATTGGGAACGCTGCTTCAGGAAATTGGAAATGTTAACGACGATGGGGGTAAAACAATTATTTTTGTTGAGACGAAGAAAAAAGTCGAGAACATTACGAGGAATATTCGTCGGTATGGGTGGCCGGCAGTCTGCATGCATGGCGATAAATCACAGCAGGAACGTGATTATGTTTTAAGAGGTAAATATCGTGCCAAATTATCATTACGTTCAGTGATTCAGCTGAACAAAATCACTGCAGTCAAGCACAAGCTTTACTGAAATAATTCTCGGCAATTTCCTGGCAAAAAAATCTCGACATTTTTGGGAAATTGTTCTATTGAATGAGACGCAATCAAATTTTGACAAGTGGATTTCATTTAATTTCTTGTTTTTCATTCGTAATTTAATTAGTTTATCCAAAATAATAAGTTTTAGGTTTGGGGAGAAAATTAAAGTTTTCTTTTCTTTCCAGAATTTAGGAACAAAAAAGGCTCGATTCTCGTGGCAACAGACGTTGCAGCTCGTGGACTAGGTAAGCATCGTCTCCAAGTAAAACCAACGAAAAAAAAAACAGTACTACTATTAAAAAACGCCGAGTCATGAACTTGATTTTCATAACGGGGTTGTTCGAGATAAAATCAATGAATTAGACTCAGGGAGGGTGGCGATGTAGCACAGACTGGTTATATGAAGTTGATGCCTCACTCGTGGAGTTGAGATGTACAAAAAGCTTATCCAGGATTTTCCAGGTGATGTTTCACTGCCGGTGGCTCACTTCAGATCCGCATTTTTTTTTTCGTCTCGAGTACTTCGACTGATTCAAACTAACAAAAACACCTCTAGCCCCTCTAAATTTCCCAATTACCTCTTCCCTCTCATTGTCTAATGGAATCCCCCAGTATTATCCTCTCATTAATTGGTCCATCTAGAGATGTCTTCTAAAGTAGTGGAGGAAAAAAAAAAAACAATCCAACAATTAGATTAGATAATTAACATTGGGGGTTTGTCGAAGGATTTGGAGACAGTAAAAATTAATCGAGAAGAAGGAATAAGCAGAATTCGTTCATCAGTGGAGCTGTGGAGCGGGAAATCAATTTTACCTGAGGACTAGTTTTGACGACATTCACTCGTCAATCGATCCCGGCAATTTCACAAGAACTTTATCTCATAAAAAATTATTCCCAAAATAGTATCGCTTTTTGAATTCGTAGTTATACCCCTCGTTTCCGTGCCCCTAATTAATAATCTCAAATCAGTGGCAGCGAAAAATATCTACAAGCAATTTTTTTATCATTTCTATTTAAAACATTCATCAATTATTATTTACAAAATTTAACCAGCCTTACCGAACCAACCTTACTCTCTCATCAAAACTCGTCCCCAAGTCAAGTTTAACAATTCCACTTCACAACTCAACTACTGAATCCTATTTATTAAAAAAAAATAATTAAATAAAATGGGAATGAAGCGTAAAGTTAGATGATAAGTGTGGGCATCTAATAATTTATTTTAATCAGTCTGGTTGTCCTTTGTTTCAGAGGCACATGGTGCACAGATGTTGTTGAGTGTGCGATGAAAAAAAAAAATAATAATCACGTTTGGATACGTGAAAACCATGGCTCACTCACTTGTCTGTGCTCTTGACAAAAGCTATATATGCAAGTGAATATATAGACGTACATGCGGAGATTTATCATGAAGTTTCCAAAAAAAAAAAAATATGAATAAGCATGTACTTCCAATGTGCCTCTGTGTGAGAGTCCTGTGTACCACGCAGGGTGGTAAGCGGGTCACTTGTCGCGCTGTTCACGGCTGTTCAATATAAATTAAAAAAAAAAAAGCTATGTATTAGTCCAACACAGTCGGATCAGCAAGGTGCGAGACAACAATCTATTGATTTTGCTACTATCGCTGCTCGATGGGTATCGTGGTAGGATTGAAAAAAAAAAAAAAAAATTCTGGAGTCATGAAATAATTTATTGAGGAATGAGAAAATGAATATGAATTCGGTATAAAACACAACAAGGGGATGCGTGTGCTGTTTATTGACTTCAGTATGGAATGCAATGTTCATCTGTTTACTCCGGTTTGTATTATCACAACATCCAACCTAATAACTTTTTTTTTTATGTAAACGTCATTTTTTTTTTAATTCAGTGGTGAAATGATGGAATTTAATGGATTGAGGATTGATTTCATTTGAGGTAAATTTTTCATTGGCGAGGGTCTCTCCCGAGGTAAAAATACTTTTGGAATAATTTTTTTTAGTTGCCTATTTTTTTTTAAATTGATTTTTCTGGGTGACCAGATTTTCTCTTTTTTTAATTACTTCACGTAATAAACTTTTGGAGATTCAGTTGTTCGATTGGAAAAATTTTTGTCTTTGTAGAAGGGACAATGTACTCTCCCATGAAATTTCTCCGATTTATTCTGTTACCTCCCACTGCTGAATTATATTATTATATGTTATCCATTGACACACGCACACCATTAGCATTTGTTTCCTCAGTTATGTTCTTTACTAACATTCTCTCACAGTCATTCCATTATTTTTATTGACATTATGTCGATGGGATTGCAATGAGTTTACTCTCATCGTGAAAATCATGGTACATTGCTGATAAACACAGAGAACAGTTTAGAGGGGGGGGTTAGGGATTGAGGGTGATTGTGCTGATGAGTGGATGTTGTTTAGACGTCGATGACGTGAAGTACGTGATCAACTTCGATTATCCATCGTCGTCAGAGGACTACATCCACAGAATTGGTAGAACAGGACGTTCACAGTCCACTGGCACCAGTTATGCATTCTTCACACCACAGAATAGCCGACAGGCTAAGGATCTGATTAACGTACTTAAAGAGGCTAATCAGGTTGTTAATCCTAAGCTGAATGAACTCGCTGCCAAGAGTGGAGGTGGAGCTTATGGTGGACGCAGTGAGTATTTTATTACATAAATAATTTATTTATCTCGTCAATTGAGAATTAATCCCCCGCTAACATCAAATGAATGGAGTTAATTAATCCAAATGAATTTATTTATTTTTTATTTGAGTTAAATAGCCTCATTTTTTAAATTAACATTCTCGCGCTTGTTCGGGGACTTGGAAACTCGACTGGGAAAACAGTGAAAAAATTATTATTAATTGCTGGTTTAATTAATTTTGCAGATCGTTGGGGATATGGCGGTGGTCGAGGTGGACGTGAAAATACGTTCTCAGGCCAGCACAAACGATTTGACAACCGTAGCAACGGCTATGGCAACTACAGTTGACTAAGTAATCCAAACAATGATCATAGCAACCGAGCAAATTCCTGGGAGGCTGGATACAATCGCAGCAATTTTTGAAACTGTGATTTACACGGAAAAGAAACAATGAAAACAGAAAAAAAAAACACCAGATAAATCTCCAGTTACCCAAAACGAAATCGGTTATCTGTGGTTCCAGTATCTAAATAATTTCATTTGTATTTATCATAAGTAATTAAAAAACAAGAAAAAGTAACTTTTTTAGCTTCAGCTGTGTCACGTGCTGACAAAGATTTAGGATTGATTTAACAAGTTTTTTTGCATCGGTGATACGTCGTAATTTCAATTCTCTCATTTTAGTAAAATAGAGCAATTCCCTTTAGCATCAATTCACTAATGAATTTTTTTTCTTCGCGACTAGGATGTTTGGTTGGAGTAGAGATAGCGCGTTCAAGCGTGGACCATTTTTTTTTGGTTTCTTTAAATTATTGATAAAGGTTATCCATGAACAAGATAAAACAAGAAACCTTTCAGTATTCATTCCATTGATTCTGGAATATGGTCAACAGGATCTTATATCTGATCTGTAAACACTAGTTTTTATTTTCTCTTTCGTTATTATCGTAATCGATGTACACCAAACTTAATACAGGTCAGAAAGGTTGAGGAATAATCGGAAGTATTCAGAAAGTCACGTAATCCGTAAATAATTTTTTGTCGTGATTGTAAAACTGTTACAAGGATTATTATAAATAAACATGTCAATCTGATTGGGCTACAGGCCCATGAAACGAATAAAACAAATTCAGTGAAATTGTTTGGGATAATTGTTAATTTATTGCTGCTCTTGTGATCCGATTTTTTCTCATGTGATTTATTTTAGATAACGCCTTTTGTCGTTATTTTGTGTTGATCCTATCCGAGGATATGTGTCGTATACCTCAAAATTCTAATCATTAAGAACACATTTTCTTCTCTTAAAACTTAAACCCTAATAAACTTAATCCTCAATATCTTCAAAATACTTAAGATACTAAAACTAAATAATATTACAGCCTGACCTCAATAAACGACCCTCATTTAGAATATTTCCTCTCTAAATAAATCCCTACATTAAGATCTAAATTAGTCCCAAGTGTCCTAAACCATCAAGGTCCCTTCAGACCCAGACGGCGTTCTTCTAAGCCCCAATATCCACTGTCTATCCCTACTCTCACAAAATGATAATCACGTGACCATCCCTCAATACTCCTAAAACATATAACTTACACACTTAGCAATTAGTACTAGACACGACTAGATGTCCTGAGAACATTGTACTAGACTCCACAAATGAAATAGTTCTTTTAAAATTGTTGAAACTCGACAAGTTACTCAGGTATCCAACACATGCTGCGATGATGATCAAGACTTGAAATGGATTTTTGAGCGGAATCTTTCGCATGAGTGGCAACGAACTTACTCTCTGGGTCATTTCAGGAATTACGTGAATTATTGTCTTCCCATTTAGAACAAATATCGATTTTTTTCACGCAAAAAAAGGATAGAATGTTTCAAGAAATCATCTAATGACGTTTGATGAAATGGAACCATCAAAAAAAGTGGGAAACAGCTGACGTAAATCCTGAAAGAACTCGGGGAGAATGAAAAGTAAGTGAACTGATGCGTTGTCGCTTCCGCAATTATTTTGGGGATTGTGGGGGCCAGGCGAGGATTATCGATCAAACGTTGTTCAAGTATGGAGGCACCTCCGAAACGTACGGTCCTCGACGTCATCAAGACCCTCGAGGAGAATCGCATCTGTCGTTTGATTTATTTCGCAGAGATAAAATCACACCAGCAGGTCTTGACGTTCTTTAACGACTACTCCACGAACAGTTTCTTCGATCGAGTCAGTGGACTTTTACTGGTTTATCCGACGTCAGTGCTGCATTTAATCGAGGCCGACGAAGAGACCATTTACACGACTTGTTTGGATTTGATTGCGAACGACTCAAATGGCCTCGACGTCTGCAGATGTCTTCCGGTCCACGTCAGCACCACTGGGAGGCTATTTCCGCGGTGGTTCATGAGGAAAGTTAATCCACCTCCGGGAAATTGTGGACTTACGGAGTTCACGGATATTAGGGAGATGAAAAAATTCTATTTCGATGTTGTTGATGAATTTTATCAGTTTTATTTTCAACTGAGGGCTAATACACGGAATGTGGTGAGTGAATTTTCGTAAACAATTGAGGGAGATCAATTTCAAGTAATTAATAATTCATAAATAACAGATTTTATTCCTGGAATAGTCGCAAAATTTTATTCTATTCAACGAATCAATTCCCTTTGTTAATTTTTTCATCTTTTCTATTGAGGCATTCTCAGTAGGCCAGAAAATGGAATAAAAATCGTCGGATGTTGAAGTGGAAAAAACAATTTCCGTATCAAATCATATTCACACGCAATCTTCCTGTACTGCAAGTCATAAAATACAATTTCAGGAGGAGTTGAAGGACAAATTGGATGCATTATCGCACGAAATCCCACCATCAATTCCCCCAGAAAATATCCTCAAATCACTGCTGACGAATCCCCGAGGCTTCGAGTTGTCCACCCTCACCAAAAGCTACTGGAGTGGAATAATGGAGAAAGAGGACGTCATCTGGCCATTCCCCGAGATTCCCGAGCCGTCAAGTCCCCTTTGAAAAACCGTAAGAACTCGGTCGTAAATAATAAATGGACGCAATGTATCACAGGCCGAGAGTATTACACACATTATGCCATCTTCGCGCCTCGAAGGAATTATCCAGGCATCCGTAGAGTTCATTGACTTTCAGGCAATCTGTCTTCGACATTGCTCGTCTCTGTCCTACAACGGCGCCTGGCATTGTTGGTATTATCGTCGGTTTACCGGGACTTTTGCTGAAATATTCACTGCCGTAGTGCATTATACTGCTGTAATCGTACTCGTAATTGTAGCTGGTGTTCTCCAGGGATTCTTTCTCGAAGTTGATTAGGAAATCTGGGCAAAAAGTCAAGAATTCGGAGGGTGAGGGAAAATGGAATATTTTCAATGATCGATAACTCGGGATTGGCCGAATGAAATTGGATGAATTTAATTTCACATTAAACCCGAAAAACTGAGCTTTAAAATGAACGGAAAATCGTTCAATTTCACTCTGCCGATGCCGAGTTATCGTCAATTGAAGACGTCCATGTCGCCGCACTCTCCTCTGCAGTTACAAACTTCTTGTTATGTTAATTGACGATAAAATTAAATAAATAATGTCCGAGGAAGTGGCAATTCTACTGCGACGGAATATATTAAACAGACGCCGTCCAGGATGACCTCTCCAACAGAGAGTTTATTGAAATAGCTGAGTATTTATTTATTTATGCAAAACGAACGTGACAATTGCCCGAAATGTATGACCACTGCAAGACCCAATTGTACCATATAATTTTGTGAATAGTCTCTCGTGGCTGTCTTACTTGGGAGAATATTTTCCTCGCGAATGGTAACGAATGTATCGCGATCCGCTCTACTCTGCTCGTGGAAAATTCCGAGTGCATGCAATAGCTCATGAATGGCTCTGCCCTCATTTCCAAGACAATTCGGTCCACGTTCGTCCGGTGGTTGTAAAGACAACAATTGGCCGCCACCAAATTTCCCGATAAACGACCAACACCTGCGAAATTAATTCACTGGCATTGAAATTCCTGAGGAGCATTAAAATAAAAGAAATGTAACATTTTTGGTCAAGAACTTCGTTCACTAGGCCTTACTAGACTTAATAATTAGTTTATAATTAATTAATCATAAAGAAGTAATTTATAATCGACGAGTTTACGACAGCTACTCCAATAGACTTGTTACCGAGGAAGTTAAATAATGAAAAGTGGAAGAATTGAAAAGCTAAAGTTATTGTAATTCGATTAATGAGAGTGTTTTTACCCTCTGGGGTATTTGATGGGCCAGATGAGCACAAAATCGGGGGCCTTCTCGTTCCAGGGAACAAAATCAATGCAGGTCATGTAGTTCAGGTAAGATATGGCCTTGTAAATTGTGATATAATCCTCAGGGCCTAAAATTTAAGAAACCCAATTATTTTCCTGGAGAATAAGAAAATCTCGTGAACAGCTGACACTTAATTTCCCCACCAAAATGTCTAAATATTTAATTTTTAATTAAATCTATCTATTAATGAATTCATTAACTCGTTTATTAATTAATTTCCACCAGGAGGATCCAGGAGGATAACACAGAAGACATGACTAGGATAATTTAGACATTTTTAGGTCCTTACGTGGAGACCAAATATGATTGCAATGAGAGAAATTTTACTTCAGTTCAACTCACTGTATAAGGGACTAATTACATAAGGAACCGTTCGATTATCCCACAACTTCTCGGGGAAGCGGTCCCAGCGAAGGCCGACGCGCCAGTGGTTGAATACCTGAATCAGAAATCATTGAAAAGTCAACAATTAATTTTCAGTTGTTCGTCGAAGTCTTCGCACTCGATTCACCTCATTCGTCATCATGATGTCTCCCTGGAACAATCCCGGTCGCACCTCTGGGTCTTGCTGTGAGCCCGCGAGGGTCTCAAGGTCACTGGAGGAAGGATTAACTGAGGGGGAGTTACTTAGGCGTATCTGACAGTGTTTTTTGCAGGTTATCAAGCAGAAAATGCTATTTAGCTTCAATATTTGTCGTAGACTAGACGGAAGACAAGAGACTAGACTACAGACTAGAATAAATCTCTTCCTATAGGATTTTCTCTGGATTTATCTTTATACAATTGTCTTTTTCCTTCCTATCATCGATTTTTCCACCCAAAAGCTTGAGTAAAAACTACGGAAGTGAGTTCACTTGTCGTTTACAAAATGAAATAATAAAATTTGCACTCACCTGTATTCGGAATTATCGGCTTTACCTCGTTGGGCACTTGTAGATGATAACTTATTCGTGGGAATGCACTCGTCCTCGCCAACAGCCACAAGATGATGAAGTAAAGATTCCTGGACATCTTTATAATCCCATCAACGACGACGAACCGATGGGGATGTTGAAATTAACTCGAGAAGGACGAGAACGAGTGCAGGAACTAACGGGTTTTCAATTTTTTTCCGCCTTCCGGACGGCAAAATCGCATTGGCGAGGCGTGCCGGGGTCACGTGGGCCATGTTCCCGTGTGTTTTGATGGGTTTTGGGAGGTCTTGGAGAGAAGTAGCCGGTGGAAATTAATTCAATCTGTGTTGCAACGAGAATTATGGGATTTAATTAACGGAGTGAGTGCTGGAGCGGCTTCAGGGCTCAGTGTCAACCCGAATAGTCTGTTTTGGGGGGGTTGTTGACAGAATGAGTGGCGAAGTAGGTTAGGGGACCTCTTCAGGACGACTCTGAGGAATTTAATTAGTGAAAGGGGAAAATACTGGATGAGGTGAAGGAGAATGATAATAAAAGGGGGTAAGGAACCCAGCAGTGATCATGCGGTCGCTGGGGCTGTCAGTGGATTCATGACGAGACTCACCTGTCAACCCATGGATGTCATCAAGATTCGATTTCAGGTAGAGTCGCCTGAGCCTGAATTAACTACGTCTCAATCTCAATTGATAAATGAATGAATTGACTGAGAAATTTTCCTGGCATTAAATTTATTGTAATCCTTTTCTATTTAATTACAAGTTCAATTACGAAAGAGTTTATAAAAAATCCCAGTGAAGTCACTGGAAACTTCTGCTGAATTTGTATTGAATTAAATATAAGTATTAAATATTCTATTGTTTAAAGTTTACAAATTATCAGAACATTTGATTTTCCCAGAAAGATCTTTGACTACTCCACAATTCGATTATGTACGACATATTCCGTTGAAAAAATTCGATAATATATCGATTTTTTTATTTACACAGTTGCAAGTAGAGCCGATATCCCACGACCACCCGAGTAAATATCGCTCGATCCTCCAGGCGACGACGACAATAATAAAAGAAGAGGGTTTTTTTGCCCTCTGGAAGGGCCACGTACCAGCCCAATTATTGTCAATAATTTATGGAATGGCCCAGGTACTGAAAAATACCAATTAAAAAAATCAAATTCCTACAACTCTCGCGTGAATGAATAATCGATGAAGCTCTTCTTCCCAGTTCTATTCCTACAATCAGATGATGGAATCATCCAGGAGCTTTGGATCTCTCGACCATTGGCAGAATTCTCTGCACTTTGTCGCTGGTGCAATGGCCGGGAGCATTGCAACTGTCATTTCTTTTCCCTTTGACACTGTGAGAACACGCCTAATTGCCCAGACTCATCACCAACCTGTATACAGAGGCTTTACTTCAGTTTATTCATCAATATTGAAGGCAGAATCACCGACTGGCTTTTATCGTGGCCTCTCGCCAACTCTCATACAGATAGCACCTCACACTGGTCTCCAATTTGTATTCTACAATCTCCTCACGGACTTCTACAAGTCATTATCAGCGGACTCGTCAACAACAGCCCTGAACTCGCTGGCTGCAGGTGGTGCAGCTGGTTTACTCGCGAAAACCTCAGTTTATCCGCTGGATCTGGCCAGGAAACGTCTGCAGATCCAGGGATTCGAGCACGGGCGCACTGGCTTCGGAGAGTTCTTCAGCTGTCGGGGGTTAATCGACTGCCTCATGAGGACTGCCAAGAACGAGGGCATCAGGGCCCTCTTCAAGGGCCTTCTACCTAGTCAATTAAAAGCTGCAGCCACTACTGCACTTCATTTCACATTCTATGAGCAGGCTCTCATATTTTTAGAGTATTTACGTGTGTAGATGTCTCAAATGCGCAATAAAGAATTTGATTATCTCAATTAACAGACGTTTATCGAAGAATCAACAATATTGGTTGGACTAGACCAGTGACATTCATCGGCTTGGATAATCGGAGGGTTTCGAGGAGGTTAGACGGATTTATTAAAGTTCTTTTCTCACACTCACGAATGAAAATCGTTCATGAGTACTTAGATTTAGCATCTCCGGCAGGAAAAAATGTATTCTTTGACGCTTGACCGAGAGAAACTTAAAAAATTAGTTTAAAAAGGTTGGAAAATCCCTACCCAGGACTTCCTGGGGCACATGTATTAACTGAACTCGTCCAGAGGGACGAGGTTATTAATTAATACTGCGTACATTTTTATAAAAAAAAATAGCGCAATTTTAGACGGAAGTTCAATAGAAATCACTTCATCACTAGGTTATTTTTTTCTGCAGAGTCAAAGCCCCAGTTGGAGCTTTCCACCCCTCCGATTTATCCCCCACAAATCCTAAATGAAACCCACCTCCATATTACCCCAGCGCCCTCTAAAACTAGCCATAACTAATAGTATACCCCATGGACACCATGAGTGTCTCTTTAATGGCAGGATGCAGCTGTCTCTCGATGTACTTCGTGAGAGCCTCGCTGGCTCCCCTGAGGAACACATCCTCCATCTCTCTGGCGACATTCTCCTTCGACTGCCAATCGATGGCCTCCCTCTCGTCCTCCAGCAGCAGTTGATGCTTGATTTCCCCGTCCAAATCATCAAAATCAGTGGCACTGGCATTTGATCTCTTCCTCCTCCTGATCTCCGGGAGTTTCGTGATCCAGGGGTGACTCCTGGTCGGCGAGAGATCGTACCTGGAGCAGAGATCGAGAAAAATATGAGAGTCTTGGCTTCGTTGTCATTCGACTGACGCCAGACGTCTTCTCCTCGACGAAAGAACCCCAAAATAAGGCAATATTATAATGAGAATGTTTAATTTTAATTTTTAATTTTACTTTTTACTAAAAACATTCTCTCCGTCTATTTTTCTTGGCTTCTTTTGCTCGCTTTTGCTCTGATCTTCCCTCAATTATGGAAATTGTTCATCCCTCACCTGGAGAACGTGAACGCTGAGGCCGTGCTCTCGTTGGCGATCTGAATGTCCTCCTCCCTAGACCTCCTGAACTCCTCATCCCTCGGTTCAGCTGCGTCGTAGTGACCCTCCGATTGTGCGAGTGGAGGCTTGTCCTGGCGCTTGATTTGCCGGTCCACTCGACCGACTGGGCGGCAGCCGTAGGCGTAGATCGAGGCGAATCTCGGCTCCAGGAAGCTCGACTCCGTGCGAATTCGCATTTGACCCCGACTTCTGGCTATGGGACTGGTGATGAAGTCGATGCCGGCTCGACGCAGGCGCAGTGTCATCCGGCAGGACTCGCCGATCGTCGGCGCTCGTCTTCTGTTCGGGAGGAGAGAGACTAGACCGGATATCGTGAGGTCGTTCAGCATCACTCGACTCCGGAGGGAATTGTTCGTCGGCTCGAACTGGCAACGCTCCACTCGCGCCCAGGTACTCGCTCTGCTCTGGTCTCGGGGCAGCTGGAATCAATAAATTATTTTTCAAGCTTTCGTTCTGGCAGCCATTTTCTATTCGAGGAACTCCCGGAATAGTCTGGAAATTCTCGGGAATATTCCACTGGAGTCCTCGGAATTTTTTGTCTGGGTAATTAGTCAGTTTAAGATAGTCACGATACCTTGACGGCGACTCTAGTGACAGTCATGACGAGTGGAGCAGTAGTCAAACTCCTCTGATAGACCACCCCCGGGTCGTCCTGCTCCTGTCGGATTCGCCTGACTCCCTCCTTCGTCATCGAGTCCAGGGCTCGCTCCAGCCGATTCCCACAGCCGTCCCACGAGGACACCGAGCTCTTCGCCTGCCAGACACTCAGGAGCACCAGAATCGCCAGTTTATCCATGATCCCCACTGTTCAATACCTCAATTCGTCCGACAATTTCACGGAGACAGCTGGAAATTGCTGAAAAGTGAGAAGCATAAATGAGACTCAGCCAGGCACATCAGAATATCCTGTAGAAACTCCCCAGATTTTTTTCATTTTTTCCCCTCGCGACGAAGTTAATGCAAACAGAGCATGAATGCCCTGGTGACAGTGTATATTTTTATTAAATGAATGATTGTCGTAACAACACGCCAGCCTCTGACAACACCAAAGAGTAAATAGTCAGAGCAGCTGAGAGACCGAATTTTCTTCTACAAACCTGCAAAAATATCCTGAGTAAAATTCAATTTTAATTATTCAATTCAATTGAATAATTCAAAACCTTTCGTCTAAATAATTTGTCTCTCAATTGATCCTCTCGATAACCAGTAACAATTATAAAAAAATGAACTGGAGAGATTATCGAATCCCATCAATTGATATTATTAATTTTCAGAATGACTGCAATGTTTAATAATTTTTTTAGTGTCCAGTTCTCTCTCATTTCCTTTACTTTTATTTTTCGCAGCCGACCAAATCCACTGCGGGAGACGTCAAAGGAAAGTAACAGGTCTTCAGTAATAAATTCTACTCGCGATAAAAAAATAATAAACAAGTCTCAACGACTGATCCTCAAGGAAGACAAGACACCCTTCGAATTTCACCGAAAAACACAAGCACTTACGATGTAACGTGACTACTGACGAATCTAAAAGAACTTGTTAAAAATATTAAGAAACAATGAGTGCGAAACAGGGCAAAAATATCCAGCCACCTATCGACTTGGAAGAACAAACAACAATGAAAGTGTACGAAGTGCGTTCCTTTCTTTTCACCAGTGAAGAATCTAGTGGTGGGATGATTCAGTTGATACACAGGTATTATCACGTGTGTGTATATAAAAGTTGCATTGAAACCAGCAGAACAGACGAATGAACGAATCTAGAACGCCAGTGGATCTGGGATGGAACCGATCTTTCATTCCGATGCCCCACCAACTACCTCCAGCATATTCTTCGGTGCAACGTGAAGAAGTCTATTTCATTTTGTCCTTTTCTTTTCTCTCTCGTGTGCGAATACTTGTGTAACATCCTTCTTTTCACCTCTGGCTCGAGCAATTTCTTCACCAGGCGGAGGAGCTGATCGAAATGCTGGACTGTTATATGATCCATTGTTGAGTTTTTATTTAGGGTTGGGACTGGCTGGTTTGTTTGGGTTTTTAGGAGGAACTGTTAGGGGGGGCATGTCGTGGAGTCTGCGCAAGTCTAACAACCGCCGGTTGTCAGGCTCCACTGAAGAGCTGAAACATAAACATGTCGATGGAGTGGTGATGAAATGTGTTCAGACGGCTGGAAATGAGGAGGCGGAATCGCTCGGCAGAGGTTTTTTTTCCTCAGGGAGGACTGCGCGATTTATGGGAGGTTTTTTCGGGGATTGAGTAATGAGGAGCTTCGACTGGGAACCCATTTTTCTGCGGTAGAGCTCGCTGGAGGTAATGGTGATTTCAGTAAGACTCCCATGAAGTGGGTGGAGGTATTTTGGAGTACGTGAGGCTGGAGGATAACGGAAAATTGTATAATTAGGACAGTAATTTGGTTTTCGTCGGAAAAGGGAAAACAAGCCTTAGGCTTTCTCCTAATTGTTCTCCTGAGGTTCTAGGACAAGCCTAGGCTTCACAGTCTTCAAGTTCTCTTGGCTAATGACAACAGAATTCCCTACAGACAACTTTAATCTTGATCTGAGGCTGAATGACCTAGAGGTAACTCTACATTTTTTCTACAATCCCAGAGTTAATTCAGGATTTTGTCTGTCAATCCAGAGTTAATCCTGGCTCTGACTCATCAGAAAGTTGACTAAACTTGATTGAAAATGGGTAATTGACATGATAAATCTCCTAAAGAAGTAAAAAGCTCATAAACTAAAAAGACAAAGTCACAAGTCCCGGGGCCTCTGGTGCCATGTACTCCAGAATTCCTGCAGATCTAGTTTACCTGAGATCAAATAAAGCATCAGTACATGCCTCATGTCGCCTCCATCCCAAGGTGAGCACAGAAAATGTAAGATTAATTTTTATTTCTTTATTTCAATCAGAAAGTCAACTTATTCAATCGCCCATTCAGCGTGAGGACGAGAAAAATGGCCAGGAAACATCAGACATCCCCCTGGCTTGTCCCTGGCAATCCACAGCTGTTTGGGTTCTATCAGTGGACCGAGGCACGTCGCCGGAGGAAAAAAGATGACCCGGTGGGACAACCCAGACGATCTGTTAGATGTCTCGTGGAGAAAGACGATTATCAGGCACCTCTCGCTATGACAGACATCGATCCCGGGTATTTCACTGATCTAACCGGACGGCCAATTAGGGAAAAATTCTCGGGAAGACGATATGTCGAGCAGGCGCGACAGGTTCTCCGGGCCAGGCTGCTCGCTGGGTTTGCTCGCGATGACTGTATGAGGATGGACCGACAGCTCGCCGAGGAGCGACGACGATTTGCCAATATTGAGGTTCATTTACGTCGATTTTAATCCATTGCTTAATTAATTCTGAGGCTCCACTGACTGAAAAAAATTCTAGGCCGCCATTTTGTCTTTTATTTGCTCAATTTTTTTTAATTTACAAATCTTCGGGTACTTAAAATTGAGGGAACTTGTGGTACCATCCAGAGACGAGCATTTATTTATTTGTTTATTGATTGAACGATTTTTAATGATAAATTAAATTGTAATTGAAGACAAAGTTTTTTTAATTTGCTTAAGTTTTTTTTTCTTGGGCGGATTAAAATTTTTTCAAAGGAAAAATTGAAAAATGCAGAGGAAAAATCGTCGCTACGTAACGGCCTTCGAGGATTACCTCTCCAAGGACCACGAGTCGAGTATGGACATCCTTACCGAGGCCGACAAGGAGGCAAAGAGAACTAATGCACTGGTGGGTACGCGCGATCAATTATCCAAGGATTTCGGCCAGATTCGCTTGGAGGTCTATCAACTGGAGGAAATGTGGAGATTAGCGAAGGCTTGCCATGATTTTGTCAATAAAATCTCGAATAAAACCCGGGGATCCCTAATATCCGAGGAGATTGCCCGGGAGAATCGGGAGAAACCTGGGACGACTGAGGAAACACGAGACGAATTGATGGGATTGATAGGTGAGTTACGAAAAACTGGAGACGAATTTGTGGAAATAAATCGGGCGATCCCGTCGACAGCCCTCCGGGCGATATTAGCGGCAGTCGTAAATGAAAACAGGATTTTTTTTATTGCAAACATAAATTCTCTTTGAGGACAAGCCCAACAATTTTTTTTCACGAATTTTCCGCGTAAATCAGGACGTGAAACCTTTTTCTCTCTCTCATTACAAAATTGAAGATTAAAAAAAACCCGAACTTTCTGGGTCACCCAATTTTTATAAACAATTTCAACAGAATAAAGTTGAATAAATAAATGAGAATTGATAATTTACCTCATTAAATATTATCTACTGAATAGTTTTCCTCAAAAACGTTTAAAAAAAAGTAATAGACTTCAATTTAATCCAAAAAAAATTGCTTTTGTCTGAAAATATTTAACCACTCGCCAACGGCCTAGGAATCCATTTCCCAGTGAACAAAAATAAGGTAAGGAAGTGGTTAGCCTAGCTCTCGAGTTACCTGGCCTGTAGTTCCAATTGACTTCTCGTGTAGTGGACTAATTTTCCGGAATTGCTCCCCTCATTTACGCGTCCCAACTCTCCAACTAATTTTCTCCTAAAATTCCATAATTCCGAATTGACCCCAAACTTTGACAAACTAATTCCGTTGCAACTCCGCCGATAGCCTCGTTCCTTTGTCCGGAATTTTACGACGCGGTTGGAAAATGGATTTGAACTAGAATTTTCAGGAGAGAAATCCCAGTCAAGGGTGTACGTGAACAAATAAAATCTCCAATACTAAAAAAAAGCCTGCACAACCGATTTTACGTTCCCCCAAGTCGTCAGCAACAAAGTGTTATTGCCTCCTTCGGCCATAAACCCCACAGGCATCTAAAATGTTCCAGCGGCATTCAGCAGGGACATTGATCAGTTGGGAAGCCCAGAAATCTCATTAACCGACCCGAGAGAATTGAGCCAGGAATTCAACTCGATGGAACTTCGAAACTTGGATGCGATGATTCATTTGGAGTCTCTGGCTGGACCGATGCAGGAGATGTCCTCGAACATGTTGAGGGCTCAAGAGAGGGTTGAGAATGAGATTGGACTGATCGAGGAGAATCTCCAGGACCTGAAGGTACAAAAAAAGCCCCGGGCACTCCTCACGTCCACTCCTCAAGACTTTTTTCCCTAATTTTGCAATTAATTCCCCCAAAACTGCCCCAAAAATCCCATTTCCGTTAGCTTTTCTTTCGATTAAACGTCTCCAACAAAACAAAATATGATTTAATCTCGACAAAAGCCGATCTAAGCCCTACTTGTTGAATAGTTTGATTAAATTGGTCTGACAATTTTGCAATTACCATCTTATTCCAAAAAATGCGCAGAAATGAAAATACAAAAATGGAGGCATTAGATCAATGGCTGATTTGTGTTTTTCTTTTGTAAATAAAAAAGGGAAAACATTCTATTGATTTTTTTCTGCAGTTGTAATGATTGATGTTGATGACTTGCAGTGGCACATTGAGCTGAGCGAGGAGCGAGCCCGTAAACTCGAAAAATACGCGGATTATCTTCTCCACCGAGTCTTCCGGGATCTGGTATGCTCTGAATCGGTTCTGCAGCTGCGCGTATTCATTGAGGACACTTACGAGAGCTGCATCGGCCGGAATGACGCGAGCCTGGATAGCTACACGATGATGAGGACCATTGAGAAGACTTATGAGTATCTCAACATGACTCTGGATAATCTTCCGCATGACATTGTCAGGCTATGCGAGAAGGAGGGATTTGCCCAGGAAATGCGGATTCTGAGGGAGGCTCAGGAGGCAGCGAAGAAGGTCAGCTATATCTGTTGTCATTAGCTGCCTTTTTTTTTTAAATCTAATCTAATTTCCTAATTTAAATCGCTTCGGCGAGAAATCTCCGAATTTTTCTTGTCTTCAGTACCGGAAAATGCCTCAAATTTTATAATAAATGAACTTTCACTCTCGAATTCTCAAGAAAACAATTAATATTAAAAAAAAACTACGTTTGTGAAATTTTTTTAATTAAATAGTGCCCCAGGGGAAACGATGAGAATTTTAATCAGAAAATTAAAGAATTAAATATTTGAATACATAATTTATTAATTTAATTTATTTCATAATTTTGTTTTGTTTTGTTAATCGTAATATCGTTTTAATATCACATTTTTGTAGTTTATTTTTATTATTAAAGAATTGAATTGAGATTAAAAATTTTCGACTCCCCAAATCCTAATTTTCCTCCCAAAAGTAACGAATCATTTTCTAAATTTTAGTTCAACCTGATGCATCGGCTTCTCGACGCCCTCCGTCGAATTATGGAGCCGACAGTTGTCAATCCTCGGCCGAGATCACTTCCCAAATCAATAGCGACCCGAAAAACGAGGAGATCTCCGTCGAAAAATCTCCCCCGAAGATCTCGCGCCCTCTCATTCTTCGCCGACAAGTGTGAATCCGACATTAAACTTCTCGATAATTTGGATTTCGAGGAAAAAAGTGCCGAGAATAGACCAGAAGGAGGTAGTCAAGTAATTGACGAAAATTACAGTGACTGTCGGGAAGAAATGTCGTGATTCTCGCCTACGCTTTCTTCATACTGACGAGTCACAACTTTCTGCAAATAGGAAATTCTTCATTCTAAGTTGTTAACGAGAATAGCCGAGTCATTTGTTTGCGGCGGGTCCTCGCTGGTTGACGATGATGGGTAGGATTTTTCGTGTGAGTTTTTTTCTACCGTAATTGTTTAAATTGAGGCGAGGGGAACTATTGGATGGATGCGTGGGTAGCCACGTGAGGAAAAGGGGAAACAGATCGATTCGCGTGGGTGATTTTCTCTTCGACACTCTGATCTACTCGGGAAAAATAAATTTATTATGGACTCTAAAAGGCAATGCACTCGATTGATTTATTCCTTCCGTGTCGAGAATGGTTTGTCGAAGGTGAGACATTTTTTTCATGCGGTGTTGATGTAATTTTCGTTGGTGAGAGGAAGGAATTCAATTACTTTTCAATAATTAGGTATGACTCGAGAGATTTTGGGCCGAAACTTTGGAGAAATAGCGTTAGGGGAATTTTTTGTCTTCATACTCTAGAAAATTCATTAGAATGAACCCGCGTAGAAAGAGAATTACACTTTCAAATTTCACCGAGAATCCAACGGAATTGAAATTTTTTTTTTATGACAGAGAGAAGTTTACTCAACTCACTTGAATTCATTTTGAATATATTTACCTGAAGTTGCATGATTTATATTTATTTTCATGGAATAATTTCAGAGAAAATTTATGATGCACTTGAAGAGGTAATCACTCGATTGATTTATTCCTTCATTCGCGATGAAAATGGGTTATTTTTAGTGGCCCATAAAATTCTCTTCGGAGAATGTCTTGTCATGATTTCCGTTGTCCAAATGATTCGGCTCAGAACATTATTTTCAATTAAATAATATTTCTGAAATTATTCACAGAAATAACTCACTGGCCCTTTTTCCCTAAATGGCTTCCTCTCACAACTAAATTAATAAATACATTAAAAAATGTTTCGGTATGGTCTAGTGGTTAGGATTTCGGCCATTAAAAAATATTTCGGTATGGTCTAGTGGTTAGGATTTCAGGCATTAAAAAATATTTCGGTATGGTCTAGTGGTTAGGATTGCTGTCCTTAAAAAAATGCTGGAATCCCCACTGAATGAATTTGAATCTCCTAAAAATGGGATAATCAATGAAAAAGCCACAACACATAATTTTTCTCATCAGATTTATTTCTCAAAAAAAAATTGTATTCATTCCGAAAATTATACGTAATACTGCCAATTCTCATCTCACCTCTGAATGACGTAATGATACAGATAAATAATCTACTGCATAAATATGATATCCACCGATGATACTGAAAAAAATCCCACCGAATTACCTCCCCCCTCTCACACAAAAAAATTATCTACACAAATCACGTTCACTCCCAACGCAATTATAAACAAGTTCAAGTGGTCTCTCCCCTCTCATCAATGAAAAACTCGAGATAAAATATTCGAGACTAATAAAACACAACAAGGGCAAGTACAAGTATACAATTCTCGTAATAATACATCTGTCGTAATTTCGTAATTATTTTTTTTCCATTATAAAAAACAACATTAATTTTTTATACGGTTCCCTTAAAATCTAAGACTCATTTGCTTGAACAAATCTCCCATCGACAATTGTTTATTGAGTTTTAACGTGACTTTCAATAGTTGGAGGGTCGACTTCTTCATCTGCTCAAGCCATTAATTCCAATCTTCATTACAAACTTTAAGTGTCACAGGGTTTACAGTGACGCAGTAGAAATGCTTGTATTTACAAAAATCTTTATCATTGCCACACTCATTCAATATTATATTGGTAGACGTTAAAAAAAAATAAAAATCAATGTTTGTCAATGTCGACTAGTATCATCACTCTATTTTAGACCCATCAATGTGTTGTACGAGACGTAGTCGAGTGGAGACGCGAGGAAAATCTGCAAGTTTTTCCATTCAGTAGAAAAAGTGGTGGGACGTGAGCGGTCAGACCACGAGAATGTTCCGAGTATTTATAAAAATTGGATTATCTCAATAACCGATGATCTGACGAGAAAAAGTCGGAAGACACTTTGCCCTGAGAATTTCCTCAGCCAGAGAAAAGATCTTCTGACATTTTCCCTCAAAGTCAACGGGTTTCGAGATAATTCGATATTTATCGAGTAATATCGAAATGGATTTGGAGCTCATTATTCATTTCCACTGGGCCATTTCCATTGGGACTTGAGTGATGTGGAGAGTGAATATCGGAGCCGATGTTGTTGAATAAAAAACGGCAATTTCCAGTAGAAAACTCACCCCAATGACCTATTTACCCCTGCAGGTTATCGACATAACGACAAAAAGTGTTTTCATCCAGTAAAAATGGATTTTCCGATATTTCCATGAATAATTGAGTTAAATGGGTCATCAGCTGGTGTTTCCACTCGGAAATTTCCCTAGTTCTGCAACGACCAATTCTCAATATCCCATCTCCTCGACTTCCTCAGGCATTCGCTAAAATCCCCTAGGAATTGTTAATCCGTGTTATCAGTTTACAGTAAATATTTCATGAAATTATTTCCCGAAAATCGCTCCACTTCGAGATAAATCGACAACTCGAATGAAAAATGGCTGAAATCGATTCACGTTCGCCCCTTTTCTACCTGAATAAATAAACTCACTCCTCTCGCCCCCACAGGCCCACAAATTTGATCGAAATCCGCTTCAATAAAAAAAAAAATAAAATGACTTCTGAGCAAAAACCTTCCACCATACGAAGAACAATGATAATTGGTCAATTTTCGGGACCAAGCGAAGCTCGAAAACACGGGAAAAACGATATGTATTTTCAAACCAATAATCAATGAAAAATTGACCATCAATTGCCAGCAATGACGTCCGAAATACCACCACCCCCTGAATTTCCAAAAATTTCCCAAAAACACGAAAACACTCTCGATAAATTTTCAAGTCCCCCGCGACCAAAACTCATTACACGAATGAATAATTAACACTGGAAAGCTCTCACGGACTCAGGCGAGTCGTCAACACAACAAAAATAAAAAAACAAATGGGATAAACTCTTCGGAAGCACCAGGACAACTGCATAAACACGATAGACACGGAGTGGGGCAGGGATTAATAGAAAAATGGTGCAAAATATGTAAGTGAGGCACAAGTACGTAGGATTTGATGGATTAACTCGGTAATAGACGTCAGTCATTATTCGACACAGTCTCTTCCTCCTTTCCGACCTAAATATTCGCCTGCATCTAAGAGATTACATTGTTTTTTTTTCACTCCCCCATCCGCTGAAGTTCTCCGCATGAACGCGGCCAACATTTTCCACTATTTTTGGAATTAAAATTGTGCGAAGTGATAAAACTTATTGACTCGCGAATGAGTGATTGATTTACTCATCAATTTATTTACACGAGTTTCTCGAGAACGAGGTGTCCCAGTGAAAGACCTGACAACTTTTGCGGAATTAAAAACATCCGAGAAAAAAATATTCCGAGGTTTCCCTAAGAATAAAATCATAAGAAAAATCTGTCGAGAATGCATAAACAACGAGGGTAACATCTCCAGTTCGTCAAAAGTTTTCTAAAATCACTACCTCCCCCGACAACAGTCGATTTCCATCAAAATTTCCTCGTCCGCGGGTCGAGTAAATATCTCAAGTGAGAAAAAAATATTCATCGGATTCTGTCCCAATTCTGTCTCATAAAATCAATAATCCCTAATTTAATTTTCTGTTTAATGAGAATTGACGTCACGAGTTTTATCACTTCACAGCTGTCGTTGACTGTTTCTCTCTCCCCCTCTCTAACCATTAAAAAAAATCGTTGCCTCTTTCCTCCCGTGACTCTCATCGGGTGTTATCCACCCAGTGAAAAAGCAAATTGTCCATTTCTCATGCAACACTGATTCTTCCAAAATCCAATGCCGCTGAGAAACCTGATTGACGAGTTTGGTGAATCACCAATGCATCAGGACGACTGAATCCAACGATTCGAGGACAGTATCAGAATACGCACGTACAGTCCTCCGAGGCGCGGGCCTACCTCGCCCTTTTGCGATTCAATTTGGCGAGTTTACGTCGCTTCTGGATGAGCTGGTAGAGTGTGTCGAGGCCCTCGTGTAGGCCCTCACCAGTAATGGCACAGGCTGGTTGGACCCTTATGCAGGAGCTACCCGGTGAGCCAGTTAACTCCAGCACCCCCAGGTGTTTTTCCAGTTCGCCCACGTCTTTGGCACCTGAATTGGCAGATTTTTTTCATTAAAAAAAAACCGGTGATTTGAATAAATCGTCACCCAGCCAACAATTTACCGGTAAATTACCGGATATTTACCGGTCTCAGCCGGGACTTGTACATGGTATCGGTAAAAATTGTTCCTTGGGTAGTAGAATACCTTAAAAATAATAATACGCTCGCTCCCATTGTTGTTGCGTTGAACTACTATCTTCCCGACTAATTCTCAACACAATTCGTAACGCCATTTTTTTCTTTTATTCGGCCCTTGAC